>JAGDQO010001773.1:0-88452 GCA_018342035.1 Solanum appendiculatum
CCCAGCTTGGTGCTCTTCGATCCTTGGACTTATCAGATTGCAAGAGGCTTACACAGCTGCTAGAATTTCCACAGCAATTACATACAATTGATGCAGATTGTAGTAATGATTGGATCTGTAATTCGTTGTTTCAGAATATCTCATTATTGCAGCATGACATCTCTGCTTCAGATTCCTTGTCACTAAGAGTGTTTATGAGTTTGGCGGAGAATATCCCAAGATGGTTCCACCATCAGGAAAATGGTTTTAGTATATCACTCAAATTGCCTGAAAATTGGTATGTAAGTGATAACTTCTTGGGATTTGCTTTATGTTACTCAGTCAAATTAATTAACGCCGAAGCTCACTTGATTTGTTATGATGGGAGGCCGGTGACGCGTATCATCCAAAAAATTGCCTTATCCAACCATTCAGAATGTCCTGCAGAATCTGCTATGCATTTTTTCTTGATACCTCTTGCTGGATTATGGGATACATCTAAGGCAAACGGAATGGCCGCATTAGGTTATATTTCCCTGGAGAAAGGAAGGAGTTTGGACTTCGTCTGTTATATAAAGATGAACCTAAGATTGAGACCAGTTGCTCCGCTTCTCAGAAACAATGATGAACCAACACCAAGATGAAGCCAGTCTATTCAGAAACTTTGCAGCTCTTTCCCACAAGCCCAGGATATTAGCTTAAATATAGGTATATATACTAGTTTACTCACCCTTCTCAATGTGAATGAAGGACTAGGCTTTCTCCTAGATAATTAATTATCATATTTGTTTTGAATTATCATGGTTTTTGAGCAGATGAATACTTCAATTGCTATTTCCTTTGTTCAAATTGGTTTAACCGGAGGTTTTTCAGTCCTTTGCAGCTGCTGAGGAGTTTATGCAGCAGTTGCCATAGTTTTAACTAAGCAGGAGCAAGAGACTGAAGATGTTGACAAAGTGAGCACTCCAGATTTAATTTATAGAGCTAAACTTGAATAGCCATCTCATTCAAAAGAACCTACTCTAGTATGCTATCCATCAGAAACTGATGTACATCATTTTACTTGCAAAACAACATTTTATGAGATAAACAAGTTGGAAAGAAAAGAAATAAATGCATTTTAAAAAAAATTAAAGTGACAGCTTGTGGAGTATACTGTGTCATTTTTTTGAGAAAAAAGTATACTGTGTCATCTTGCAACTTGCATCATATCTTGGTGCTCCGTCATAATTCATTTAGTGCCAGCCAATATTCTGCCTTCTTGAGTACTAAGTTCAGATTTTGACTTTGTTGTATGATTTTCATGTGAAAAGATGTACCAGAGATATATGGATTTCACTTAGTTCATAGAGTAAAGGCAAAGGGTTGTTATTCTATAAAGTATTCACTGATCCACAGGTTTAAAATTTGTTAATATATCATTTTAATGCATCTGTGAGACAATTGAGTACACACACGGTGAATTGTCTCACATCTTGCAAGTTGCATCATATCTTGGTGCTCCATCTGTATTCATTTTCTCTGCAAGCCATTTGTAACATCTCGGATTTGAAAAAGGCTAAAAAAGGGAAAACGGAAAAAGTTCACGAACCCAAAATGGACCATGGACCCTTCACAGCACCCTAGACGGTCCGTGAAGGAGACCATGGCCCGTTAAGGGGCTTGTGAGCCCTTTCCAGAATCTGCCCTTGCAGGGGTCACCTAGACGGTGACCCAGACGACTCGTGGTGAACTTGATGGCCCGTCAAGTGGGTCGTACAAGTCACCTAGTTGGTGGGGTGTGACCCAAGGTCACCGAAAAAGGGCCACGGACGTCTAAACGGCCCGTGAAGCTTCACACGGACCATGAAGTCGTTCGTGAAGGAGACTTATCCGGTTTTGAGTTTTGGGCCAACTTCAAACGATCATATCTTTTAGCACAAAATGAACTAGGTGGCCCATGACCTATCAAATTAAAGATCTTTGAGTCCTCTTTCCAACGCCACCGAGCTTGCTCCATTTGAAGTTTGGAGTAAAAGGTTATGCCCGTTTTAGTGGAGCCCTGTCGGGCAGGCGAAGCTTCACGACCCTTGAAGTGCTTCATGGCCCGTGAAGCCTGTCTTGAAGTCACTTCGTCAGCTTTTAAGTCAGGGTCGTATTGGTCTTTTCCCCTATGCGTTGGACACTTAAACTACGTCGTTTTACTCAGTCTAAGCCTAATAATCTAGTCAGAAACTACCTAGAACCCTCATTCTCCCAAAATCATCCAACTTAGAAAGAAAAGAAGAGAAAGAGGCGACAGTTTCCCCTAAGAACAAGCAGAGGTGTTCTTCGAAGTTCAGCCCCGAAATCCAAAGGATTTGTCCGTAGTTTTCGTCACCAGGTATTTGGGATTTCACTAGTGGGTTCCTTTCACCCATTAGGTCCCTAGAATTCAGTCAGTTTTTCAATTTCTCATAAATTGTTCAGAACTAGGGTTTCCAAAACCTTGGAGATTTTTTGTGATTTTAGCTGCTATAGTTTCCACGATCTAAATAGCATGTTTCTTGGAAAATTTGCATAGTCCCATGTATAGAACTCAGAACCCTAGCTTGTGATAATTATCAGTATTTCATGAATTATACTTACTAGACAGATCAGTCATGCTTCAGAATTCGAATGCCATATCTTTCATTGTATTTATGTTGCATTCTCAGATAGCATGTCAGTATTTTGAGCTACTAAGTATTTCAGTTTCATTTTAGCTATACATATTCAGTTGGGAGTAGACTTAGCACCGAGTTGGACTAGGGTTCAGCGTACCCTCAAAGTCCCAGAACTACGTGCCAACGTAGGTTCAGAAGACCCCTCTGTTGGGCATCAATTTTTAGTTATCACGCCACAATCATGCCTTTATACCCCTTCAAGGTATACTGGGTCCTCTCGATGGGGCGTATACATCAGACTCCACGTTTAGGTCACGTGGTTTATGTTGGTTAATAGTAGCTCCCACAATCTTACTCTTATTGCATTGACCATGTTATCATGTTATCTTCATGATTAGTACTTGGTCATTGCATCTAGTCCAGTTTTCAGTTATACCTCAGTACAACCTATTTCCATGTTCAGTTTATATTGTTCATGTTCGGCTTAGTATCTATATACTACATGCTCAGTACATTCAAAGTACTGACGCATACTTTTGCACTACATCGTTTCATGATGTACCGCGCTTAGCTCGACTTCTAGTCCGTACTCAGCAGCTTCAGTGGTGAGTCCTCATAGTTCGAGGACGCTAAACATGCTTTACTTTTCAGTTTCAGTCTTCTTAGAGTTAGTTGGGGGCATGTCCCAGCAACTCAAGTCAGTTAGAGGCTTTCAGACATAGATTAGATTCAGCTTGAGTCGTTGGTGTTGTTTACAGTCATCACTAAACTCTTCGTATATTTTATATACATTTAGACATGTGGGCTTTTTCCCCGTTTCAGACATTAAACTGTCTTTAGCTTCCGCACAGTATTGTTTTAATTGAATTTATATAGATATGCCATGCCATGGGTTAGCTTGGGGTCACTCGTGACACTAAGCACCGTGTTGCGCCTAGGGGGTAGCCTCGGGGCATGACACCATTATTCGGCTTTTTTAGTACCAAGTTTCAGAGTTTGAGTTTGCTGTATGATCTTTTTTATCGTACTGTCTGTTGTTTTTTGTCGAAATCGATCTTGATAAAGTAATACTAACATTTATATCTCGATTACTTTTAAGTTTTTTTAACAAGTTCTAGTTTTTTTTGGATTTGGGTTATTTTTGCTGTTCAAAATGGGAACATGGCATTCGAGAGCAAAACTGCATACGAACGGCACATATTTTCTCTGTTTGTAACATAACTAGATTCTTGTTGTGAGAAAGAGATTCTTTAAAGGAATCAGTGAGTGACAACTCTTTTGGATCAGAATACCTAGTTTCACAATGAAATGAATTCACAGCTTTGCCTTTGCTGATGAGTACCTTTCAAAAACCATTTGCAGATGAATGTGCGCGAAGCAAGAAAGTTGTGCCAAAACAGGTGAAGGAAAGAAGTCATGGAACCATCAGTAAGTCGCCTCACATCAGAAAGCACAAGCGGTCCAAAGGGGAACTATTTCCAGGAATATTCGAATGTAGCTCTAGTGGTAAGCAACTGTTCTTCCATTGGGATGTAGACTCTCAAATACTTTCTCTACCATTACCAAGTTCTAATGAAGAAGTGTAGTTATCTACTGCAAATCTACATGGTAGAAGTAGTTTGTATGAATACACTGCGGATGATCAAATCTAGCAGTGGATTAAGTAGTTGAGAGCAACTACATCTTTTATTTCCATCCACCCGTCATAGGGTTTCCAGTTAATGTAGTTTAAATGCCAGCTTGTTGGAACCGATTGACTTAAGCCAGTTAAAAGTATCTTTGACATCCCCTTGTTATCCATCAGATGTTGTGCTTTAGGAAGTTGTGAAAAGGGAAAATGAACAAATGATCCCTTATGTTTGATGGCAGGTTTTAAATAGTTCCTTAAGTATATGTACTCAATAGTTTTGGTCCTTTAAGTTTGTCAAATGTTAATCCATAAAATATTTTATCGAACACTATTTGTTAGATTTAAACGGAAACAATGGGGAAAATATTTAACTATATTTGTCAAGAAAGTCCCTTCAATTTTTGAAAAGATATGCAACACAAAAGACTAAACTTGACACTAAAAAGAAATATAGTAAATAACAAAAAATATACTAAAAAAGCTACACCATACTCTAGAAATAAATTAAAAATAGGAAAACTATAGAAAATTATACCTCTAAATGTGAGTTTCTGCTAAATTTCATTTGTGTTAACATCTTCTTTGTATAGTGTTTTTGAAGTCAAGTCGTCTGCTTTTGATGACGAAGGAAACCATTATTAACATATTTTAGAATTTCAAGCTCACTTTTTCCGTCCATAAATTAGTTTAATTAAGGAAAGGACCATCTCTTTCACCTTTTTCTTTCTCACTAACTTTCCCACTTCCTTTAATTAAAGTTGGGGTGGGTGTTGCATCAACATGGATTCAATAATTCATTGTGCACGACATGTGAAGTTATGATCTTTTTATAGGGGACCATGTCAGTGGAAGCAATCTGGTTTACTAATTTTACAAAACTATGCTTTAGCAAAGAGGCAATGAAAAATATGCAAAGGCTTAGGATGTATTGTCCATGGGCTTCCCAAAGTGATTCAGAAGAAATTCCCAATGGCTCTATTGAGTACCTGCCCAACAACTTGTGTTGGTTTGTCTGGCATAAATATCCTTGGAAGTTATTGGCAGAAAATTTTAATCCCAGAAGACTTGTTCATCTTGATCTCCGGTGGAGTTCATTGCATCATTTATGGAATGAAACAAAGGTACCGTTTTATTCAAGATACTTTCTATTTTGCCTTGTCCTAGAATTATGATTCTTGTTTTTAAATGAAATAAGTTATTCCATAAACTAAAATTACTATAATAGCAGAGGTTTTCTGCGAATTGCATTTCTAACCTTTGCAAATCACCCATTTTTTGGTAGTGAATACTTATTGAAGGAGTTCATTCTAAATAACTGTTTTTTTTTGGATGATAATAGATTTCATACATTGCATCTGAAATTAACACTTTGTTCTCTCTTTGGCAACAATTTTTTTATATCATTTCTAAATAAATTTAACATTACTTTGTATTTAGGCATGATACTAAAAACTCTTCTAAACTTGATACATTTTATTAAATGCAGACCTAAACTCCATTACTTGGGTTAAAAAAAATTATTTTACTAAAAACAAAAGGAGTTTTCTATACATATTTTGCCAAAAATGAGTAGTCATCGCATCTAATTAAAGAAGAAACAATAACAAATATGTTGTTGGAAATCTATTATTTTGGCACAACTTTTCTGTTTGGGCATTGTTTTCTAGCCAAGTTTTATGGCTATAAATTTGATCCCAAAACAAAAAATAATAATTAAACAATTGAAACAAATACCCATTACAGCTAAAGAATAATTAAAAATATCCCACTTGGAAGCTAATTTCTCTTTACACTCGCGCCTAAAAAGGTGTATTCACACTCTTTTCCTCATCAACGTCTAGATGGTTAAGATGAATTGTCCACCAAATAAAACATGCTAAGGTTAAGGTCTTCTTTTTAGATATTTTACCTTTTATTTATAGTAACATGATTTTGACTAGTTTCTGAGCGTGTAATTTCCATATACAGTAAAACAAACAATTTCTAATTTCACACGTTGAGTCACAATCAAAAAATGTCATTTACTACTTAACTCATTTTTCATCATTCATTCTGTGTTTTGAATAGCAGCAATTGCCGTCTCTAAGGAGGCTAGATCTAAGTGGCTCTAAAAGCCTGAAGAGAACACCAAATTTCAAGGGGATGCCAAATTTGGAGTATTTGGATCTTTGTGGATGTACGAGTCTTGAAGAGGTTCACCATTCCCTGAAGAATTGCGGAAAACTCATTAGTTAAATTTGTATGAGTGTAAAAGCCTTGAGAGGTTTCCATATGTTAATGTGAAATCTCTTGAATCTCTGAATCTATACAACTGCTATAGTTTAGAGAAATTTCCAGAAATACTCGGAATAATGAAGCCATTATCTCCTCTTACAAAGCTAGATTTGAGTTCATTGAAAAACCTTGTAGCTCTTCCAAGCAGCATTAGCATGTTTAAAAGCTTGGTGAAGCTAAAGCTATCAGGTTGCTCTAAGTTTGAAAGCCTTTCAGAAGGGATAGGTGATTTAGAAAACTTGGAGGAGCTTGATGCCAGAGATACTCTAATCTCACAATCTCCATCTTCCATTATCCTGCTGAACAAAGCTTAAATCATTGAGTTTTTCAAAACATAATACAAGAGGAGGTCTCGTAGATGGGGTGCTCTTTGTTTTCCCTCACGTGAATGAAGGGTTACGTTTATTGGAAGATCTGGATCTCAGTTTCTGCAATTTAATAGATGGAGGGCTTCCGGAAGACATTGGATCCTTATCCTCTTTGAAAAATTTGTATCTCAAGGGAAATAATTTTGAGCATTTGCCTCAAAGAGTAGCCCAACTTGGTTCTCTTCGATCCTTGGACTTAGTAATAACAATATTTTTTAAGAACATTTTTGACCAATTAAACATAAGAAAATCGACCATTTTTTTGGAACATATTTTCCTCCTTTCCAAACACATCAAAGACATATTTTGATGGATGAAGACTTTTTCAACTTGTTACAGTACATATTCTTTCTTTATAGTTATTGATTCTTTTTTTCCATTCAAGTAGGGCCATGTAATTCACATTTTTTTTTCTCACCAACTTTCCTCTTCTTTTTAAAGGAATTTCCTAATAATTCTAATGACAAGTGGAGTAGAGAGCATTAAGAAGCTGCTTATTTCACAGAAACATTCATCTTTCATTTTGCTTTATATTTCTTCATCTTATAATTTTCACACCTACATATAATTTGTGTTTTCTTCTCAGACATCCATGGCATCTTCTTCTTCTTCTTCTTCTTTTGCGAGTGATTCACAATACTGTCCGCGATGGAAGTATGATGTCTTTCTAAGTTTTAGAGGTGCCAACACTCGGAGAACATTTACGGGTCACTTGTACGAAGGTTTGAAAAACAGGGGAATATTCACCTTTCAAGATGATAAAAGCCTAGAGAATGGCGATTCCATCCCAGAAGAACTCTTGACAGCTATTGAAGAGTCTCAAGTTGCCCTTGTCATTTTCTCAAAGAATTATGCTACATCGAGGTGGTGCTTGAATGAATTAGTGAAGATCATGGAATGCACAAGGAAGAAAATGGACAAATAGTGATACCAGTCTTCTATGATGTGTATCCATCAGAAGTTTGGAAGCAAACGAAGAGCTTTGCAGAAGCCTTTGCCAAACACGAAACAAAGTATAACAATGATATTGAAGGTTCCATAAAGGTTTAGCAAAGAAATTTTCCTGAAGCCATATCACAAAAATATTCATGGGCTAAAAACACACAAAAAAATTGAGAAAATTTAATAATTCAGGTAAATTGGCCACTAAATACCCAAAATGAATGCTAAAATTGGTGAAACTATACGTACTGCTACCCCAACTCCTTACGGAGGCTTCCATAAAGGTTTGACAAAGAAATTGTATGGAAGATATATCACCAAAATATTCATGGGCTAACAACACATATCAAAAAGTATAAAAATCACCTAACTTCTGTAAATTGGCCCCTAAATACCAAAAATGAATTTTAAAAATGGTGATACAGTACGTACTTCTCCCAACTCCCTACGGAGAGTTCGTAAAGGTTTCGCAAAGAAATTATCCGGAAGCCATATCACCAAAATATTCATGGGCTAACACAGACAAAAAAAAATAAAAATTGCCTAATTCCTGTAAATTGCCCCCTAAATGCCCAAAATGCCCAAAATGAACTCTGAAAATGGTGAGACTATATGTACTGCTCCCCCAACTCCCTACGGAGGGTTTCATAAAGATTTCACAAAGAAATCATCTGAAAAACACATCACCAAAATATTCATGGGTTAACACACACGAAAAATTGAGAAAATCGCCTAATTCATGTAAATTGCCACCTAAATGTCCAAAATGCACTCTGAAAATGGTGAGACAGTATGTAATGTTCCCCCAACTCCATACGGAGGGTTCCATAAAGGTTTCACAAAGAAATCATCTGAAAGTCATATCACCAAAATATTCATAGGTTAACAAAATTGAGAAAATTGTCGAATTCCAATAAATTGGCCCCTAAATATTCAAAATGAGCTCCAAAAATGGTGATACTTTATGTACTGCTCCCCCAAAATACCTACGGAAGGTTCCGTGAAGGTTTCAAAAAGAAATCATTTGAAAGCTGTATCACCAAAATATTCATAGGTTAACACATACGAAAAATTGAGAAAATTGTCTAATTTCTATAAATTGGCACCTAAATATCCAAAATGGACTCCAAAAATGGTGAGACTGTACATACTGCTCCCCCAACTCCCTAGGAGGGTTCCATAAAGGTTTTGCAAAGAAATCATCCAGAAGTCATATAACCAAAATATTCATGGGCTAACATACACAACAAACTGAGAAACATTATCTAATTCTTGTAAATTGCCCCTTAAATGTCCAAAATGGACTCTAAAAATGGTGAGAATGTATGCACTGCTCCCCATACTCCCTACGAAGGGTTCTGTAAATATTTCACAAAGAAATCGTCCGTAAGCCATATCACCAAAATATTCATGGGCTAACACGCACAAAAAACTGAGAAAATCATCTAATTCCTGTAAATAATTTCCCCTAAATGCCCAAAATGGACTTTGAAAATGGTGATACTATACGCACTTCTCTCCCAACAGCTTACGGGGTTTCATAAAAGTTTCACAAAGAAATAGTCCAGGAGCCATATCCCCAAAATATTCATGGACTAACATACATGAAAAATTGAGAAAAACACTAAATTTTTGTAAATCGCCCCCTAAATGCCCAAAATGAACTCTTAAAATGGTGAGACTGTACGTATTCCTTCCCTAACTCCCTATGGAAGGTTCCATAAAGGTTTCACAAAGAATTATCCCAGAAGCCATATCACCATAATATTCATGGGCTAACATACATAAAAAATTGAAAAACCGTCTAATTCTTGTAAATTGCCCCCTAAATGTCCAAAATGAACTCTAAAAATTGTGATACTGGATACTTCTCCCCAAATTCCATACGGTGGGTTCCATAACGATTTCACAAAGAAATCATCCGAAAGCCATATAACAAAAATATTAATGGGTTAACACATAAAAAATTAAGAAAATCGCTTAATTTCTGTAAATGTCCCCCCTGAATACCAAAAATGGACTCTGAAAATGGAGAGAATGTACGTATTGCTCCCCTAACACCCTAAGGAGGGTTCCGTAAAGGTTTCACCAAAAAATCATTTGGAAGCCATATTATTAAAATATTCATAGGCTAACACACAATAAAAATTGAGAAAATCGCGTAACTCTTGTAAATTGCCCCCTAAATAACCAAAATGAACTCCGATAATTGTGAGATTGTATATATTGCTCCCCCAACTCCCTACAGAGGGTTCCATAAAGGTTTCACAAAGAAATCGTCTAGAAGTCATATCATCAAAATATTCATGAGATACACGAAATGTTGAAAAAATCGCCTAATTCCTTTAAATTGCCCCTAAATGCCCAAAATGTATTATGAAAATGGTTAGACTTTACGTACTGCTTTCCCAACTCCCTATGGAGGGTTCCATAAAGGTTTTACAAAGAAATAGCCCGGAAGCCATATCAACAAAATACTCATGGGCTAACATACACGAAAAATTGAGAAAAAATCGTCTAATTCCTGTAAATTGCCCCCTAAATGGCCAAAATGGATTCTAGAAATGGTGAGAACGTACGTACTTCTCCCCCAACTCCCTACGGAGGGTTCCATAAAAGTTTCACAAAGAAATCATCCAAAAACTATATCACTAAAATATTAATGGGTTAACACACAAAAACTGAGAAAATAGATTAATTCCTATAAATTACCCTTAAATGCCAAAAATGAACTCAGAAAATGGTGAGACTGTACGTACTACTTTCCAATTACCTACGGAGGGTTCCGTAAAGATTTCAAAAAGAAATCATCTGGAGCCATATCACCAAAATATTCAAGAGCTAACACACATAAAAAAAGTGAGAAAAACACCTAATTCTTATAAATTTACCCCCTAAATGCCCAAAATAAACTCTGAAAATGGTGAGACTATATGTACTATCCCCCAACTCCCTTCGGAGGGTTCTAGAAAGGTTTCACAAAGAAATCATCCATATGTCATATCAATAAAAATATTTATGGCCTAACACATACAAAAAGTTGACAAAATCGCATAATATATGTAAATTGCCCCTAAATACTCAAAATGGACTCCAATAATTGTGAGACCGTACGCACTGCTCCCTTAATTCCTTACGGAGGTTTCCACAAAGGTTTCATAAAGAAATCATCTAAAAGACATATCACCCAAATATTCATGGGTTAACACACACAAAAACTGAGAAAATTGCCTAATTTTTGTAAATTGGCTCCTAAATACACAAAATTGACTCTGAAAATGGTGAGAATGTACATACTGCTCCCCTAATTCCCTACGAAGGGTTCCATAAAGGTTTCGCAAAGAAATCCTTCATAAGTCATATCACCAAAATATTCACGGGTTAACACACAAAACTAAGAAAATCACTAAATTCTTGTAAATTGCCCCCTAAATGCCCATAATGGACTCTAAAAAAATGATGAGACTGTACGTACTGCTCCCCCAACTCCCTAATGAGGGTTGTGTAAAGGTTTCGCAAAGAAATATTCCGGAAGTCATATCACCAAATTATTAATAAGTTAACACACAAAAAAATAATGAGAAAATCGACTAATTTCTGTAAATTGCCCCAAGAATGCCCAAAATGGACTCTGAAAAAGGTGAGACTGTACATAGTGCTCCCCCAACTCCCTACGGAGGGTTCCGTAAAGGTTTCACAAAAAAATCATTCGGAAGCCATATCACCAAAATATTCATGGGCAAACACAAACAAAAAAAAGATAAAATCGCTTAATACTTGTAAATCACCCCGTAAATGCCCAAACTGGACTCTGGAAATGGTAATACTGTACGTACTTCTCCGCCAACTCTCTACGGAGTATTTAGAAAAGGTTTCACAAAGAAATCGTTCGAAAGCCATATTACCAAAATATTCATGAGCTAACACACATAAAAAATTGAGAAAATTGCTTAATTCATGTAAATTGCCCCCTAAATCCCCAAAATGGATTTAGAAAATTGTGAGACTATACGTACTGCCCCCTAACTCCCTATGGAGGGTTCCTAAAGGTTTCACAAAGAAATTCGAAAGCCATATCACCATAATATTCATGGACTAACACATACAAAAACTGAGAAAATGGCCTAATTTCTATAAGTTGTCCCCTAAATGCCCAAAATGGACTCTGAAAATTGTGAGAATATACGTACTACTCCCCCATTTCCCTACGGAGGTTTCCATAAAGGTTTTAAAAAGAAATCATCCGAAAGTCATATCACTAAAAAATAATGGGCTAATACACATAAAAAATTGAGAAAATCGCCTAATTCCTATAAATTGACCCCTATATGCCCAAAATAGACTTTGAAAATGGTGAAACTATACGTACTGCTCCCCAACTCTCTACGAAGGGTTCCATAAGGATTTAATAAAGAAATCATCTAGATGACGTATCACAAAAATATTCATAGGCTAACACACGAAAAATTGAGAAAATTACCTAATTCCTATAAATTGGCCCATAAATACCCAAAATGGACTTCGAAAAATGGTAATACAGTATGTACTTCTCCCGTAAGTCCCTATGGATAGTTCTATAAAGGTTTCATAAAGAAATCGTTAGAAAGACATATCACCAAAATATTCATTGGCTTACACACAACAAAAACTGAGAAAATCGCATAATTCCTGAAAATTGCCCCCTAAATGCCCAAAATGGAATCCGAAAATGATGAGGGTGTGCATACTGCTGACCCAACTCCCTACAGAAGGTTCAGTAAAGCTTTCGCAAAGAAATCGTCTGGAAGCCATATCACCAAAATATTCATGGACTAACTCCCTACAGAGGGTTCCATAAAGATCTCGGAAAGAAATTGTCTGAAAGTCCTATCACAAAAATAATCATGCGCTAACGCACACAAAAAACTGAGAAAATCGCCTAATTTTTTAAATTGCCCCCCAAATGTCCAAAATGGACTCCAAAAATTGTGAGACTGTTCGTACTGCTCCCCAAATTCCCTATGAAGGGTTCTGTAAAGGTTTCACAAAGAATCCGAAAGCCATATCACCAAAATATTAATGGGCTAACAAACACAAAAAACTGAGAAAATCACCTATTTCCTTAAAATCATCTCTTAAATGCCCAAAATGAAATCTGAAAATTGTTAGACTGCATGTACTGCTCTCAAACTTCCTACGGAGGGTTCAATAAAGCTTTCATAAAGAAATCGTCTGGATGACGTATTACCAAAATATTCATAGGCTAACACACGAAAAATTGAGAAAATTACCTAATTTCTGTAAATTGGCCCCTAAATTACAAAAATGGACTCAGAAAATGTTGAGATTTTACGTACTGCTCTCTCAACTCCCTACGGAAGGTTCCATAAAGTTTTCACAAAGAAATTATCAGGAAGCCGTATCACAAAAATATTCATTGGCTAACACACACGAAAAATGATTAAATTGCCTGATTTCTATAAATTGGCCCCTAAATATCTAAAATGGACTGGAAAAATGGTGATATTGTACGTACATGTTCCCCAAGTCCCTATGAAGGGTTCCATAAAGGTTTCACAAAGAAATCGTCAGAAAGACATATTACCAAAATATTTATTGGCTTACACACACAAAAAACTGAGAAAATCGCCTAAATCCTGTAAATTGCCCCCTATATGCCCAAAATGGACTCTGAAAATGGTGAGACTGTGCGTACTGCCCCCCAACTTCCTACGGAGGGTAATGATTTCAAAAATAAATCATCCGGAAGCCATCTAACAAAAATATTCATGAGCTAACACATATAAAAAATAGAGAAAATAGCCTAATTCATGTAAATTGGACCTATATGCCCAAAATGAACTTTGAAAATGGTGAGACTTTATGTACTGCTCCCCCAACACCCTATGGATGGTTTCATAAAGATTTTACAAACAAATTGCCAAGAAGCCGTATCACTAAAATATTCATAGGCTAACATACAAAAAACTAAGAAAATCACCTAATTCCTATAAACTACCTCCTAAATGCCCAAAATGAACTCTGAAAATGGTGAGACTTTACGTACTGCTCCCCCAACACCCTATGGATGGTTTCATAAAGATTTTACAAAGAAATTGCCAAGAAGCCGTATCACTAAAATATTTATAGGCTAACATACAAAAAACTAAGAAAATCACCTAATTCCTATAAACTACCCTCTAAATGCCCAAAATGAACTCTGAAAATGGTGAGACTATACATACTGCTCCCCCAATTCCCTACGGAGAGTTCCATAAAGGTTTCACAAAGAAATCGTCCAGAAGCCATATCACCAAAATATTCATAGGCTAAATTACACAAAAAATTTAGTAAATCGCCCAATTCCTGTAAATTGCCCCCTAAATACCTAAAATGAACTCCAAAAATGGTGAGACTATACTTAATGCTCCCCCTACTCCCTAAGAAGAGATCCATAAGGTTTCACTAAGAAATCGTTTGGAAACCGTATCACAAAAATATTCATAAGCTAACTTAAACGAAAAATTGAGAAAATAGCCCAACTCCTTAAATTACCCCTTAAATACCCAAAATGAACTCCGAAAATGGTGAGCATGTACGTACTGCTCCCCCAACTCCTTATGGAGAGTTCCATAAAGGTTTCACAAAGAAATCGTCCAGAAGTCATATCACAAAAATATTAATGGGCTAACAAAGACAAAAAAAACAAAGAAAATCACCTAATTCTTGTAAATTGCCCCCTAAATGCCCAAAATGCACTCTAAAAATGGTGAGACTGTACATACTGTTCCCCTAACTCCCTACGAAGGCTTCCGTAAAGGTTTCACAAAGAAATCATCGGAAAGTAATATCAACAAAATATTCATGGGCTAACACACACACAAAAAACTAAGAAAATCATTTAATTCCTGTAAATTGTCCCCTAATTGCCCAAATCGGACTCTGAAAATGCTGAGACTGTACATACTGCTCCCCTAATTCCCTACGAATTGTTCCGTAAAGGTTTTGCAAAGAAATTATCCGAAAGCCATATCAACTAAATATTTATGGGCGTTACACACGAAAAATTGAGAAAATTGTCTAATTCCTATAAAAATGCCCCCTAAATGCCTAAAATAGACTCTAAAACTGGTGAGACTTTACATACTGCTCCCCTAACACCCTACAGAGAGTTACATAAAGGTTTCAAAAAGAAATCGTCTGGAAGCCGTATCACTAAAATATAAATAAGCTAACTCACATGAAAAAATTGAGAAAATTACCTAATTCTTGTAAATTGCCACCTAAATACTAAAAATGGAATGTAAATATGATGATACTATACATATTTCTCCCCCAACTCCCTACGGAGGGTTCCATAATGGTTTCGCAAAGAAATCGTCCAGAAGCCATATCACCATAATATTCATGGGATAACACACACGAAAAATTGAGAAAGTCACCTAATTCCTGTAAATTGCCCTCTAAATGTCCAAAATGGACTCCAAAAATAGTGAGACTATACGTACTGCTCCCCCAACGCTCTACGGATGGTTCCATAAAGGTTTCACAAAGAAATCGTCCGGAAGCCATATCACCAAAATATTCATGGGCGAACATACACAAAACTTAAAAAATTGCCTAATTCCTCTTAATTGCCCCTAAATGCAAAAAATGGTGAGACTGTACGTACTGCTCCCCAACTCCCTACGGAGGGTACCATAAAGGTTTCACAAAGAAATTGTCAGAAGACTAATCACCAAAATATTCATGGACTAACACACACACAAAAAATGGAAAAAATCACTCAATTCCTGTAAATTGCCCACTAAATGCCCAAAATGGACTCTGAAAATGGTGAGACGGTATGTACTACTCCCCCAACTTCCTACGGAAGGTTCATAAAGGTTTCACAAAGAAATCATCTGAAAGTCATATCACCAAAATATTCATGGGCTAACACACATAAAAAATTGAGAAAATCCCCTAATTTATGGAAATTGACTGAAATTGCCCAAAATGGACTCTGAAAATGGTGAGACTATACGTACTTCTCCCCCAACTCCCTACAGATGGTTCCATAAAAGTTTCACAAAGAAATCGTCTGAAGCCATATCACTAATATATTCATGGGCTAATATACAAAAAACTAAGAAAATCGCTTAATTCTTGTAAATTGGCCCTAAATATAAAAAATGGACTCTGAAAATGGTGAGACTGTACGTACTGCTCCCCCAACTTCCTATGAAGGGTTCTGGAAGCCATATCACCAAAACATTTATGGGCTAACACACACAAAATACTGAGAATCGCCTAATTCTTGTAAATTGCTCTCCTAAATGCCCAAAATGGACTTTGAAAATGGCGAGACTATACATATGGCTCCCCTAACTCCCTACAGAGGGTTCCGTAAAGGTTTCGCAAATAAATTCTCCAAAAGTCATATCAATGGGCTAAAACACACAAAAATTGAGAAAATTGCCTACTTCTTGTAAATTGTTCCCTAATTGTCCAAAAAAGACTCTGAAAATGGTGAGACTATACATATAACTCCCCCAACTCCCTACGGAGGGTTCCATAAAGGTTTAAACAAAGAAATCATCCGGAAGCCATATTTTCAAAATATTCAAGGGCTAACACATATGAAAAATTGAGAAAATCGCCTAATTCCTATAAATTGCCACCTCAATGACTAAAATGGACTTCGAAAATGGTGAGACTGTACGTACTGCTCCCCCAACTCCCTACGAAGAGTTCCATAAAGATTTTAAAAAGAAATCGTCTGAAAGCCGTATCACCAAAATATTCATAAGCTAACATACACGAAACATTGAGAAAATTACCTAATTCCTGTAAATTAAATTGGCCTATAAATACTTAAAATGGACTCTAAAAATGGTGATATTGTACTTACTTCTCCCCTAACTCCCTGCTGATGGTTTCGTAAAGGTTTCACAAAGAAATTATCATGAAGTTTTATCATCAAAATATTCTTGGGCTAACAAACACAAAAAACTAAGAAAATCGCCTAATTTCTGTAAATTGCACCCTAAATGCCTAAAATGGACTCTGAAAATGGTGAGACTGTACGTACTGCTCCCCGAACTCCCTATAAAGGGTTCCATAAATGTTTCACAAAGTAATTGTTCGGAAGCCATATCACCAAAATATTCATGGGCTAACACAAAAAAAAACCGAGAAATCACCTAGTTCTTGTAAAATGTCCCCTAAATGTCCAAAATGAACTTTGAAAATGGTGAGACTGTAAGTACTGCTCCCCAACTTCCTACGGAGGTCTGTATCGTCTGGAAGCCATATCACAAAAATATTCATAGGCTAACACACACGAAAAATATAGAAAATGGACTCTAAAATGGTGATACTGTATGTACTTCTCCCCTCCCTACGAAGGGTTTCGCAAAAAAATCGTCCATAAGCCATATCACCAAAATATTCATGAGCTAACACACTTAAAAAAAACTGAGAAAATCACCTAATTCTTGTAAATAGCCCCCTAAATTCCCAAAATAGAGTCTGAAAATAGTGAGACTGTACGTACTGCTCCCTCGGTTCCTTACAGAGGGTTCCATAAATATTTCACAAAGAAATCGTTCGGAAGCCATATCACCAAAATATTCATGGGCTAACACACACGAAAAATTGAGAAAATCACCCAATTCATGTAAATTACCCCATAAATACCCAAAATAGACTCCGCAAAGGTTAGACTATACGTACTGCTCCCCCATCTCTCTACAGGGGGTTCCGTAAAGGTTTTGCAAAGAAATTGTACAGAAGTCATATTAACAAAATATTCATGGGCTAACACACTCAGAAGCCTAAGAAAATCGCCTAATTCCTATAAATTGGCCCCTAAATACCCATAATGGACTCCGAAAATGGTAAGACTGTACGTACTTCTCCCCTAACTTCCTACGAATTCTATAAAGGTTTCGCAAAGAAATCGTCCGGAAGTCATATCATCAAAATATTCATGGGCTAACACACACAAAAAACTATGAAAATCGCATAATTCCTACAAATTGCTCCCTAAATGCCCAAAATGGACTCTGAAAATGGTGAGTTATACGTACTGCTCCCCCAACTCCCTACGGAGGGTTCCGTAAATGTTTCACAAAGTAATCGTCCGAAAGCTATATCACCAAAATATTCATGAGCTAACATACACAAACAAATGAGAAAATCATTTAATTCTTGTAAAATGCCCCGTAAATGCCCAAACTGGACTCTGAAAATGGTGAGATTGTACGTACTGCTCCTCCAACTCCCTACGGAAGGTTCCATAAAGGTTTCACAAAGAAATCACCCGGAAGCCATACCACCAAAATATTAATGGGCTAACATATACGAAAAATTGAGAAAGTCGCCTAATTCCTATAAATTGCCCCCTAAATGCCCAAAATGGACTCCGAACCCCAACTCCGTACGGATGGTTCCATAAAGGTTTCACAAAGAAATCTTCTGGAAATTGTATCACTAAAATAATCATAAGCTAACACACGAAAAATTAAAAAATTACCTAATTTTTGTAAATTGGCCTCTAAATACCCAAAATGGAATCTAAAAATGGTGATACTGTACGTACTTCTCCCTCAACTTCCTACGGAGGGTTCCGTAAAGGTTTCACAAAGAAATCGTCTTGAAGCCATATCACCAAAATATTTATGGGCTAACATACACAAAAAACTGAGAAATCGCCTAATTCTTGTAAATTGTCCCCTAAATGCCCAAAGTGGACTTTGAAAATTGTTAGATTGTATGTACTATTCCCCCGTCTACGGAGGTTTCCATAAAAAATTTACAAATGAATTGTCGGAAATTCATATCACCAAAATAATCATGGCTAACACACAAAAAACTGAGAAAATCGTCTAATTCCTGTAAATTGACACCTTAAATGCCCAAAATGGACTCTAAAAATGGTGAGACCGTACGTAGCGCTCCCCCAACTCGCTACGGAGGATTCCATAAAGATTTTACAAAGAAATCGTCTGGAAGCCATATCACCAGATTAATGGGCATCCCTGAAATCAGTGTTTTAAAAGACTATGTTGGGATTTGTCTCGGGGCTTGCTTTGGGGTGGGGCTCTAGAAAAACACTTTGAGACTCAAGTGTGAGACTTAGTTCTGTAAAACTTACGTTTTAATTGCCCAACTGTACGCCATAAACACACCCAACGCTTAACACTCGGGGCTCGCCTAACAGATCTTACACAAATTATGTCTTTAATTCTTTAGTTAACATTGTTCACCCTCATAATTTTTGAATAGATGAATGATATTTAATAGTTTTTTAACCTATAGAAATAAGAAGATTGTGAGTAACTCAAATAACAAATTGTAGTATCATATTTTTACTATTTGGTAACACTGTGAGAGTGATTATATATTACGTAACCTTTCTTTTTTAAAATACATAACGGAATTTTATTTTTTCACTTATCATTGGTCTTCATGTTTTTGTCTTATGCCTCAAAATTATCATAATTTATTTAGTTATTTGAAAGTAATTTTATTTTTATTCATGATAATGTCGTCTTTATTATAACTATAAGTTACATAAATCACATAGTGTAAAGAAGAAATTACTATCTACCCCTACTTTTTTGCTAATTACAATAATCCTTTAAAATTAACTCAATCTAGATACATTAATGAAAGAGCAGATACATTAATACAGATACATTATTAAAATAAGGGATTTTCCAATCCGGATACATTAGTGAAAGCGCGGATACATCAATATATTATTAAAATAAGGGATTTTAGAAATTTTTAAAAGATATAGGGAAATATGGAACACAATTTACTTAAAGCTGTGTAATTTAGTAATTTTTCCTTATTATAATACTAGTAAGTTTTATTGATTTTTTTCTTTTAATGGGCTAAACTGTATAGTATGATAATAATTTTTTTTAGAAATAATGATACTTTTATTATTAGAAAGTGAAGATATTAGAATATTTATACTCATATAATCATATTAAAAGTTTTATTTTCTATGTGTTTCCTGTTTGGATTGACTTAAAAAAAGTAGCTTTTAAGTCAAAAATAAAAAGTCAAACCGAAATGACTTTTAAGTCAAAAAATAAAAAGTAAGGGGAGACCTATTTTTCGTTTTTGACTTATTTTAAGTCATTTTAAATTTATTTTAAGTTATTTTTGACCTCGCCAAACGCTTCCTAACTTATTTTAAGTTATTTTTTTATGTTTGCCAAACACTTCTAGAAATAAAAAATTGACTTAAAAGTAAGTTTGACCAACTTTTAAGTCAATCCAAACACCATCCGTTTGGATGGGATTTTAAGTTGGTCAAACTAACTTTTAAATCAGTTTTTGACTTATTAGAGTGTTTGGCAATTAAAGAATAACTTAAAATAAGTCAAAAGTAACTTAAAATAAGTTATAAGTTAAAAGTAGGGTGCCCCTACTTATTTTTTTTAACTTATAAATCATTCTACTTTGACCAAGTATATTACTTTTTTACCCTTAATTCTTTTATAATGTTAACAACTTTAAGAGCATTTAAGACATTTTGATAAAAAAAGTGACTTTCAACACTTTTTTGCCAAACACATCAAAAACATATAACTACTTATTTTTAAAATGACTTTAAAGTAACTTTTTAAAAGTTACTTATTTTAAGCCAATCCAAACGGGCTCTAAATCATGTTTGTAATTATTTCAAACTATTGATGTATTTTTATAATTTTGTGTTATTATATTATATTGTAAATTAAAAATTTAAAGATCCATAGGTGTTCGGTTCGAAAGTGATTATGGCGTCATGCGGAAGCTTACAATTGCAAATTATATGATTGATAAATTAGATAACAAAGAAAAACATACTAAAAACATATTGTTATTGTGATTTGGTCAAACGACCTACATGTTAAAAACTAATATTGAAAAAACATAAATATATTGGGAGAAAATCTCCCCATAAACAAAAGTCTCTAAACGACTAAATTGTGGATGCTATTGTGTTCTTGATATGAGAAGAGGGGTATTCAATTTATAGGATTCCATACTTTTTTTCTAAGAAAAGAATAACCAAATATGGAAGAGAAATATATTTTCCTTTCAGAAAAAGTTCAAGTATTTATGGTAATACTTTGATTTTTCTTTGAGGAAAAAATAAACTTCAAATAAGATAAGAAAATCAGGGCAAAACCCTAACAAATCTCCCATTTTGGCTTGAATTTTCTGGCAAAATAACCTTGATCCTCTTTCTTCACACAATCTTCATGTATCACTACTGCGTACCATGATTTCTATGTGATCATTTTTGTCATTCGGAAGTTCTTTTAAAAAAAGTTTGACTCTCAAACAGAGGCGGATAACTACTATTTTGAGTTTATCAGTGTTGGATTTTGAAATAGTCGATTAGCTTACTGAGTTCTGAATAGATTAATAATAGATGATCTGAATCAAAATTATTAGGTTCTACTTGGGGATATATACATAGACAATTGATTCAGATTTATCATTTACCAAATCAAATCAATTATATTTGTTTTGTATATCTATAATTCAAACCAAATCAATAATTTCGAGTTTTTTATCCTCGATATTTTCAAAATCTTTTATGATTCAATATGAAGCATATTACAACAATTTTACACGATACAATCATATTAAACCATTTCATTGAAACCAATTTATACTAAGCATGTCACTACATATAGTTTAAAATAATATTTCCTCAATCCCAATTTATGTGACACTTTTCATTTTTCGAGAGTCAAACTATTTAAGTTTTATCTGAAATTTGTGCATTGAATCTTCATATTTTATGAAATGATTATATATTTGTAAACTACGTAAAAAGTACTATAGGTCACAATAATTGATAATTCAAAATGTTTAAAAAATCTATGAAAAACTTACAGTTAAAGATAAATTTGTTTGAATTTCAAAATCTGAAAAGTGCCATATAAAATAGGACGGAGGGAGTATTAAAATTAGCGGCTAGACCTTGCTCACCTACTACTAAAGCATTTTCCTAGAAACATCTTATAATATAATATCTTATATTCTATTATATTAATTCATAAAAAAGCAAATTGTACAGAGAAGCCATGATGATAACATTTGTTTTATAACTCATCGATTACGTCATTAGCCATCAACTCAAATGCCTATTTATTCAAATTAATTGTTGTAACAATAATAATATCTCCAAAATATACAAAAATCAAGAAAATGGAAAAATCACATGAAAATGTAAAGGCATTTGGATGGGCAGCTAGAGACACTTCTGGGGTACTTTCTCCTTACAACTTCTCAAGAAGGTACAAATCTTTTCGGATTTACGTTATATAAACTGACAGTATGTTCAAACTGTATAGGTAGTGTATACTTTATACGAATTAAATCTACACTGATAGTGTATATATTGTGTATATTTCGAACATACTGATAAACTAATTGGCCGAAAAGTATATATCTGTAACGTTTCTGTTGAATGGTGAAGGGTAACTGGTGAAAAAGATGTGCAATTCAAAGTTATGTATTGTGGAATTTGTCATTCTGATCTTCATCAACTCAAGAATGAATGGAGCAATAGTATATATCCAATGGTACCAGGGTAAGTTTCATTTTGATCCATCTTTTTACTATGTTCTTTTATTATAACTCTATCACAGACAAAAGCCGTTATATATAGTTTAATTTAAGTGGAAAATGGTAGATGAACGGACTTATTATTCACCAAGTTTCAAAAAAAGTATTCTTATAATTGCAATATATGTATCTTTTCACATAGGCGGAGCCAGGATTTGAACAATATAATAATTGCAAAATATGTAGTTAGTTTGGGTAATTGTTTGGACTATGAAACTGTAAATTTGATCATCAAGAAGTTTACTAGAAAACTTCGCAATGATGAAATATGTCACTAAACAACTAGCTAAATCGGATTAATTAGTTTAGGATTCCATAATGTAGCTAGGGGTAAGTTCTGCTTACATTTTATCTCCTCTGACTCAACTTGTGTCTTGTGGGATTATACTGAATATGTTGTTGCACGTTACATGCATGAAGTTGTTGGTGTAGTAACTGAAATTGGTAGCAAAGTTGAGAAATTCAAAATTGGTGACAAAGTTGGAGTTGGATGTTTAGTAGGATCATGTAGAAAATGTGAAAATTGTGACAACGATCTTGAAAATTACTGTCGCGATCAGATCATGACATACAATGGTGTTTACACCGATGGAACCCCCACATATGGTGGTTACTCGGATCTAATGGTAACAAATGAGCACTACGTGGTCCATTGGCCCGAAAATTTACCAATGGAAGCTGCTCCTCTGTTATGTGCAGGGATCACAACTTATAGTCCATTGAAATATTTTGGACTTGACAAACCTGGAATGCACATTGGTGTTGTTGGTCTTGGTGGTCTTGGACATATGGCTGTGAAATTTGCTAAGGCGTTTGGAGCCAAAGTTACTGTGATTAGTACATCTGTTAGTAAGAAAAACGAAGTAATTGATCGTTTAGGGGCAGACTCGTTTTTAGTCAGTCGTGATCCTGACCAAATGCAGGTCCGTTAATCAATCAACTATGCTTCAATCTCAAATTTATAACGTAGGTGTGACATATGAATAATACTAATTTTCGTTTGTACATGTTATTTGAGCAGGGTGCAGCGGGGTCACTAGATGGAATCATCGATACTGTATCTGCGATTCACCCTCTTCTTCCATTGATTAATTTGTTGAAAACTCATGGGAAGCTTGTGATGGTTGGTGCACCTGAAAAACCACTAGAGTTACCTGTATTTCCCCTGCTTTTAGGTATGTTTGGTTTTAAATCGACGATTTTGTCTATACATTTTTTTTTATATTGATATGTATGTTTTAATATAATGTGTGTAATAGGAAGGAAGCTAGTGGCGGGGAGCGCGATAGGAGGGATGAAGGAGACACAAGAGATTGTAGATTTCGCGGCAAAACATAACATAACACCAGATGTTGAAGTCGTGCCAATGGACTATGTGAATACAACGTTGGAACGCCTTTTGAAATCGGACGTGAAGTATCGTTTTGTGCTTGACATTGGCAACACATTGACCAAGAATTGAGATGAGGGGGACATCTTGTTTATGGCTTATCAAATGTTGTTTTTTGGTCAAGAAAATGAGTGTGTTATAGGCTTATGATTTTGTATTAAGCTTGCACGTTTTGTTGTTTAATTTATTTCTTATGTTTTGTGTATCAAAAGGAATAAGGAGTTAAGAGAATAAATACGATATTGGGTTTTCTAGCATCGACACTCGGTAAGAACTTATCTGCATCTGGTGTTTATATCAAATTATATTGATTTATGAGGGTTAAGTCATAAATGAAGGTGAAATATGTATTAGTTAACTATAGTTCAATGATAAAAGTGTATGCCTAGTGTATGTATAGGCATGTGGCGAAGGGTTCATAGGTCTTGTTCCGTTTCTCAATCAGATGTTTGGATGTAAGTATATTCTGCAAGGAGCTAAACATGTGTATGACCTTATCTTGCCATTTGACCTCTTTTTTCTCATGTGATTACTGATTAGAAATTCGCTCGTTTAAGACGGGGAGTGTCACAACCCGCTCAAAACACCACAACTTTCCATCTAACACAATGTGCCAAAGATAGTCGATTGGAGTGCGACTTATGTCCATAGCCAGAGGCATATGCAGGAGGGGGTCACCGGGTTCACGTGAACCCATGCTCCCCTCTAGAAATCATATATATTTTTTAAAAAAATATTTAAATATAAATGTGTGAACCCACACTAGACGTATCAAATAAGGCAATGATGTTGGGTGCACCTCCTGAGTGAGGTTAGAAATTTGAATCTTACATCTATCTTGTTGTATTTTTCTTTCTAAAATTAGGTAACACCTCTCTAAGTGGTAATTGGTAGCACTATATATATATATTCCTAATTTTTTTAAATAATTAAACCAAATGTGCATATTAAAACTAGAAATACTAGATGATATAACATACCATCAATGGATTTAGTTGATCTCAATACCTCCGGCGCGAAATATATATATATATATACTATTTGAATAGATAAGAATTAATTTTGGACCTATAGTTTTAAAATTTTAACGATTTTTAGTGATATGAACCTAGAATGTCAAACTGATCAAATTTATATCTTAAATCCACATTTTCGTAATAGAGCACCCATCATGTCAAAATCCTGGATACGTCTCTGTCCATAGCCATCATATATTCATTGGGTCGATGTAAATAACGAGTACGGATAAATAACAAGTATAGTTTTGTCGTAGAACATTTCGACTTTTTCTAAATGTATGCGTATAACTATCCTTTTCGGAAAATTGCAATTATTAATTGGTCCAAATTTCACATTTTTATGTTTTTCTTTTCTTTTAATATACTTTCACATTATCTACGTGGATCTTCTTTAGCCACTAATATTAACTTTAAGTTTTTCACGTTTGGAAAGCTTTTCAAGAACCTTTTTTTTGGGGCAATTTTAGGAAAAAAATAATTAACAAACATGTGTTTAAGTTATGGCACAATTTTGTAATTGTCATTATTTTTTATCAGTTGCTTTATTTATTTCACTATCGTTTTCCTTTTTTCATACCAACCTCTACATGGTAATTAAGAATAAGATGATCTGTGTACACTTTATTTTTCATAGACCTCATTATAAGATTTCACTAATACATTATAATATAAAAGGTTAAGAATATTTTAAAGACTCGTAAACTTCAAATTCTAGATATGCTTCCGAATAAAAAAAACAGTGTGAAGCCTTTTTTATAAAGTCCTGCAAATTAGGACCACAGAACATTCTACACCTATAACGTCACCTATTTTTCACTCAAAATCCTATAAATATGGATCATAACATAATCACTATTGTATCATCCATATTTTTCTACATTCTTCTTTATTATAATTTTTTATACTATATATATAATATACACTACATAAATATTTTTATTCTCAAACGGAAAAAATTTACTGAAAAAAATGGAAAAATCATATGAAAATGAACATCCAATTAAGGCATTTGGATGGGCATCTTCCCAGTCGAAAATCAGAATAAAAGTTGTTAGAACCATTAAGAGGAGAATCAAATTCACTGCTGATATGTACATAGAATAAGAGGAGAATCAAACCCATTGCCAATAAGGGAAAGAATGAGAAGAAATAATTTATATATAAACAGAGAACACAATTTCATGAGGTATATACATACCTATATTTAATCTATAATCCCGAGCTTTTGGGAAAGAGTGGCCTTTATTTCTTAGAAGAGGAGCAACTGGCCTCTTCATATCTGCTCTTCCTTATCCCATTGTGAAGCTCAGCTTCATCTTTATACAACAAACGAACTCCATATTCCTTCTCTTCTCCAAATTCTAAACTAATTTTGTCATAGTCATTTGGTGTTTTTCCATTTGCATTAGATGCATCCCATAAGCCACCAAGAGGTACCAACAAAAAATTAATAGTTTCTTCATCATTCTCTTCTGAATGGTTGGATAAGGCAAGTTTTTGGGTCATCGACGACATCCCATCATCACATAAGGGAATCAAATGAGCTGTGATGTGATCAATAAATTCGCCAGAGTAACATACAGCAAATCCCAAGAACTTATCCGATACATACCAATTCTCAGGCAGATTGACTGATACACGTGAACCCATTCCCTGATGGTGAAACCAACTTGGGATATTCTCCGGCCAACTCTTAAACACTCTTAGTGACAAGGAATCTGAAACAGAGATGCCATGCTGCAATGATGAGATATTCTGAAACAACGAATTACAGATTGAATCATTGCTCCAATCTGTCACTATATTATGTAATTGGCATGGAAATTCTGGCAGCTGTAGAAGCCTCTTGCAATCTGATAAGTCCAAGGTTTGAAGAGCACCAAGTTGGGCTATGCTATGAGGCAAATGCTCAAAATTATTTCCACCGAGTCTCAACACTTTCAACGAGTGTAAGCATCCAATGTCTTCCGGAAGTCCTCCATCTATTAAATTGCAGCAACTGAGATCCAAAATTTTCAATAAGAGTAACCCTTCATTCACCTGAGGGAACACAAAGTACACTCTATCTTCTGATTTTTCTTTTTCAAAAGTTAATGATATAAGCTTGTTCAACCGGACGATGGAAGACGGAGGTCGTGAGATTAGAGTTAAGCCGGCATGAAGCCCCTCCAAGTTTTCTAAATCCCCTATATCTTCTGGCAAGCTTTCAAGTTTTGAGCAGTTAAACACATTTAACTTCACCAAACCTTTCAACTTACAAATGCTGTTTGGAAGAGAAACAAGGCTTGTACAAGACAAATTTAACTCAATGAGATTTCTGGAACATCCCAGGGAATGGTGAACCTCTTCAAGACTCCTACATCCCCAAAGAGACAAATACTCCAAATTTGGCATCCTATTGAAATCTGGTGTTCTCTTCAGGCTTTGAGAGTCACTTAGATTCAGCCTTCGTAGAGATGGCAATTCCTGCTATTCAAAACACAAAAAGAATGATCAATGAAAAATGAGTAAATTAGTAAACGAGATCTTTAGATTATGACTCAACATGTCGAATTAGAAATTGTTTATTTTACTTTATATGGAAATTACATGCTCGACATTGAGTGTGGAAAGGAGTGTGAAAACATCTTTTTGTTTCTGTGTATATACCTTCTCTTTTTTAGAAAAATATGTATATAAAACTCCTTTACTTTTAGTAAAATAGATTTTTTAGCCCAAGTAATGGAGCTTGTTATCTCCTGTATTCAGATTAGCAAACCAGAAATAATAAAAGATGAAAAGAATAAGAAAAGAACTATCCGAGTCCACAAAACCCACTGTGTGCCCTTAAGAAATTTAATCCCCTCAAGTACTCGAGGTTGTAGATTAATTCCTCCCAAGATAAAACGGATTTAATCATTAAAGAAATAGCGGTACCTCAAACTTTGATAATTTCAACGAACTCAAAAAGACAGCAACGAATCAGACATAGACTCTATTTTGTTTTGTAAGAAAATATATGCAAAAGAAGGAAAAAAAATTCATTCTTAAAAATGAGAGAAAGCCTCTCTATTTATAGCCAACAAAGGGTAGTATGAAAAGGTATTAATTGTGCCTTATCGGAAAGGTCACAACTCATTGGAAAAGGGACAACCTTTCATGAAAGGTCACAACCCTTTGGAAAAGGCACAACCTTTCGAACGGTCACAACCCTTTAGAAAAGACACAACCTTTCATAAAGGTCACAACCCTTCGGTAAAGTCACAACCCTTCAGGAGAGTCACAACTCTTCATTTTCTATTCACACCTTTAAAACCCAACAGTTTAGGTCTGCATTTAATAAACCTATCAAGTTTAGAAGAGCTTTTAGTATCATGCCTAAATACAAAGTAATGTTAGATTTATTTAGAAATGATATAAAAAATTGTTGCTAGAGAGAGAACAAATTAAAGTGTTAATTTCAGATGCAATATATGAAATCTGTTATTATCCAAAAAAATGGGTAATTTGCAAAGGTTAGAAATGCAATTCGCAGAAAACCACTACTATTATAGTAATTTGAGCTTTGGAATAACTTATTTCATTTTAAAACAAGAATCATAATTCTAGGACAAGGCAAAATAGAAAGTATCTCGAATAAAACGGTACCTTTGTTTCATTCCATAAATGATGCAACGAACTCCAGGAGAGATCAAGATGAACAAGCCTTCTGGGATTAAAATTTTCTGGCAATAACTTCCAAGGATAATGACGCCAGAAAAAATAACACAAGTTGTTGGGCAGGTACTCAGTAGGGCTATTGGGAGTATCACATTGTGGCAATAATATCCTAAGCCTTTGCATATTTTTCATTGCCTCATTGCTAAAGCGTAGTTTTCCAGAATAAGTACACCAGATTGCTTCCACTGCCATGGTCCCCTATAAAAAGATCATAACTTCACATGTCGTGTACAATTCACTTCAATATCATTATTTTCTTACTCTTAAAGTTCCTGAAGAGCCAGCACCATTAAACAAACTTTAAGGTACAAATATTAGTTAGGTATTTCTTGCGAAATGTGTCGCTTAAGAGAAATGGTTTGTGCAATTAATTCTATCTTTTAATGATACATTTTTTGACAAGTTTATTAGACTCGAGTTAAAAAGTTTTTCATGCTCGGTAAAACTAATCAAATAGTAACTGAAACAGTGCCAATAGTTGTCATTTTTAAATGGGAAATAATCAATGATCAAGTGAATTGGTAAGGTAAGTTTTGGCCCTCCTTAATTTAATTTTTTCATTTGTGAAATTTTACTAATAAAAAATAAATGAGTGATATTAGCTTTTAAAAAATAATTGATTAAATTAGTACGTACAAAATATCATATAAATTTCAATTTAATTCAAAGAATGATATTAGATTAAATATACAAAATTCGATGTAGCTTAATTCTTTGAGAAAACGATTATTGCAACTTGAGACTCTTCGATAGCTTTCAAGAGTTCTTCTGGGATGGAATCGCCATTCTCTAGCCTTTTATCATCTAGAAAGGTCAATATTCCCCTGCTTTTCAAACTTTCATACAAATGACACGTAAATGTTCTTCGTGTGTCGGCACCTATAAAACTTAGAAATACATCATACTTCCCGGTGGACCAGGTATAAAAAATTCATTAGCAGTTCTATCTGAAAATCCAATTTCACATAATGGTGGACCATTTGGATCAGGTATACAAAATTCATTAGCAGTTCTATCTGAATATCCAATTTCACATAATGGTGAACCATTTCTTGTAGCTTCAAAAATAATTTGACCTAATAGTTTGTCCTTTCCTGCAAAAATTAAATTATATAAGTTAGAAATTTTATTATACTATAATGTTTTATTAATTAGTTCTATATTATATAACACTTTTTCCTTTTTAATTGATTAAGAAAAAAGAACAATGTTTTTTAAAACTCTTTAATGTTAAACTCTTTAGCTACAAATAGAGGTAGAGGTAGGAGTCGAAGAAAAAACATGTGTTCAACATGAGTCCAAATCTTGTATTTATTTAATTTACGTAACTCTAAAAAGCTAAGTTTCAAAATCCATAAACTTTAAATCATGAACATTCAAACTTTGACCGCTGAAACGACATGCCATACTATTGGCACGTGTCAAAAGTACTTTTTTTTTTGGTTAAATTTTATGTTCACTTGATTAAATACTGTCATATAAAATGAAGCGGACAAAATACCTTGTTTGACTTTCACATTAGAAGAGAATTTGTAACCTCCCATAACTCTAGGGATCCAAAAATATAATCCATAAATTCCAGGTCTAACATTATTTATCTTGAAATTACCATAATCATCAGTTTGAGTCCGAAATTGACAACCCTGTCAATGATAAATAAATAAAACAACATAATTAATTTAAAATGTAACCATATATTCAAGTGACTATATAATAAAATAAAAATATAGACAAAAAAATATTACCTTGGTTTCACTTTGCCAAGATCCAACAAGTGCAGGTTCAGCAAGTCCAATATATGCATTTAATGCAGGAAAAACATCTACGTTTATGTACCTAAAATACATTTCATTAAGTTAAAAATAATCTAATTAACTTATATACACTGATAATATGAAGAATCATCCATACATACTTAGTAACAAATGCTCAACGGTTAATACAAAGAGTATATTTGGAAATTTTTAATTATTCTTAGGTAAATTTGAGACGAAAGATAACGATGGGCGATTCTATGAGCTAGCCAATAGACTAACGAATGACAAATATAAATCAAATCCAATAAGTTAAGGGTATTTTTTACTCTTTTTCGTTCTTTATATTGTCATCAGTGGATACACGTTAAACTCACTAATTATAGAATAAGTAAAAAATTTAAAAATAATTACCTGTCATGAACCATTAATTGACCACTAACTGAGCCACGTGGATTTGCACGAAGATAATCTATTGATGCAGGAAAATCATAGGGCCATTTATTTGTTTCTTCATTCATCTGCAAAAATTGACAAAATATTAATTTTCACTCATAGAATTTATTTTTCGAAAAAATATTTAATTAAGTAAAATTAAAAATTAATTAATTAATTACCAATGGGGATGAACCCACAATTACATTTAGCATATGAATAGGTTTGAATGAAGGATAAAATGGTCATTTAAACTTGTTATTGATATTTTGGTATTTGAGGTTTAAGAAAATAGATTTGACTTCTTTTTTTTCCTTTTATTACTTTATCATGTTAAGTAAATTGAAAGAGAGAAATAAATAAAAAATTAATTAATACCTATTCACTATCAAAGAAAATGGGTAATTTGTGGGGGTAGGAAATGCAATTCACAGAGGTTAAAAAGATTTTTATGCTATGATAAAACAAAGGCCATCCTTAATTTTATTTTATAACAATTTACTTAAGGTAAATAAATGGGTGATATTAGCTTTTAAAAAATTATTGATTAAATTAGTAAGTACAAAATATCGTATAAATTTCAAGTTAATTCAAAGAATGATATTAGATTTTATATATTAAGTGGCTATTAGACTAATTCATTACTTATTAACATGAGATAAACAAACTAGGTAATGTTAAACAAACTAGGAATAAAAGCTATTTTACATTCTCCAACTGAAGCAAACAACTTAAATGACTTGTGGGTCAGTGGGTGAGTATATGAAGCTAGAGGAACAAATATTTTGAATTGGCCAAATATTTTTTTGGAATATGAATAGTATTGCATTGTTTAGGCCTACTTACCGTATTGTAAGTCTTGCATAATTTGGAAGAAACATCGTCAACAAGTTCTCGAATACATTCTGATTCAATCCTGCATGATCATGATAGAAGGGACAAGACACATAAATCGAATTCCTCAAAATATTATCTATGTAACAACTTCATTGAGTAATTAAATTGATATAAATATATAAAATCAACACAAGTGACTTTAGCAAGTAATTTAGTATACTTAGATGACCATAAAAGTTATTCACTCAATAGAAATAAATAAATTTTTGAGGTACAGATTTGTTCTATAGTAGAATATTAGCTAGGATGATTCAATTTATATGTTTTTCACTTACCTGTCATGAATATTACAACCTTTTAGATCCGCGGCATCACTTAGAGCAGTCCTCCATCCTTTCAACATCTTCATTCCTTCAATATCTTTCATATACTTCGATTCGTGTTTGGAAAAGGCTTCTGCAAAGCTCTCTGTTTGGTGTCGAACGTGTGATGGATCTACATCATAGAAGACTGGTATGACTATTTGTCCCTTTTCTTCCTTGCATTCCATAATCTTCACTAGTTCATTCAAGCACCACCTCGATGTAGCATAATTCCTTGAGAAAATGATGAGTGCAACTTGAGACTCTTCAATAGCTTTCAAGAGTTCTTGTGGAATGGAATCACCATTCTCTAGGCTTTTATCATCTTGAAAGGTGAATATTCCCCTGCTTTTCAGACCTTCGTACAAGTGACTCGTAAATGTTTTACGGGTATCTTCACCTCTAAAACTTAGAAAGACATGGTACTTCCATCGAGGACAGTATTGTGAATAACTAGCAAAAGAAGAAGATGATGCCATAGATTCAATTAACTGTCTGAAAAGAAAAATAAAGTGTATGGATGAGATCAATTGATGAACAAATTACTATATAGAGGAAAGAAGAAATACACATTCCAGTCAACTAATAATATTAATAGGAAATTTCTTAATGTCTACTTAGTCAATGCATTAGTTATTCTGAGAAGTTTCAGCTCCAGAAATCCAATGGGATTTTAGCCATACATTTTTTTTACTAATTTGAATTTCTATTGCTTCTCGATGGATCATTTATGGTTATGGACCCATTGTCCATCTGCACAAAGAAAAATTGGACCATATTACTATTATGAACAAACAATACAAATCTCACTTGTTTAGAGTCTAATTATGTATTTTTATTTTAGTTTTTGAAATTATCTTTCGTACCATATTTACTTCGCCAGAGACAATCATCTCGGCACTCAGATACATGTATCTCAAATATATGCGGGTCAAACTTTGTGTAATTTGTTCCAAATACACTGTATATTCAAGTGTGACTCGTATGTATCTGAGATACACTTACTCTCTTTCTCGCCCTCTCTCTATGTATCTGTATTTCATAATGTATCTAATATAAAAAAAAATGTGTATCAAAAGATACCTATTGACTTTCTTGCTCACCTCTCTCATCTCTGCTCGTCTCTTTCCCTCTTTCGCTGGCCTCTCTCCCTATATATCTGTTACTAGTATTTATGGTAAAAATGTCTGTGTAATTAGATAGTTTTTTCCTACGATTTTTGATGCATTTTTACCTTTCATCACAATGAACGGATGAAGTCAAGTCGCGTTGTCGATGACAAAGAAATTACCCTTTTTTTTCTTTGCACTAGTATGTGCTTGTACTTCAATTTTTAGTGGTCCATTGAGTTTCTAAGAAATTTCCTACATTTTATTGCTTTTGACTGGCTATTTATATTCATTGCAATGAAGTATAGTCTTCATATTTTGTCGGTCACAAAGAAATTGTTAGGATAGTACCTTACAGCTTCAAATTAACAAGCCTCATAATTTGTTGAGAAAAATTTCATATGCCATTCCATATAGCTTATTTTAATTAATTCAATCTATTTTCGACTGAGAAATAATTTTTGATTCATGTGAGTTCCAATGGATATCAATAAAGTCGATATGATATTTCAGGTTCAAATTTTATCAGAGGCAATAACCAATAGGTGATTTACTTCCTTTTGCCAAAATTTTGATGAAAAGAGTTACTCAAGTAACAATATCAAAAAAATAATCGAGATGATAACACCACTATCATAAAATTTGAAGAAGAAAAAAGATATAAAAAAAACTTTACTGGACAAAGACTTTGGAAAATCGAGATTTTAACACCATGTTCCTTATATCTACCACATTGATTAATTATTAGTAAACAATGAATGATTGAACATGAAAAATAAACCTCCATTTTACCATCCAACAAACTACAAAATGTGGCTCTGTACAAATATTATTCTTATTAAGGGAAAAGAGTCAAAATGTGGCTCTCAAATTTTTGAAACTAAAATTTGAACAAAAAAATGACACATTCTTCAATATTTAGTAAGAATTTAACTTTAAAATGTTCATTTTACCTCTAATGAAATGATTTATAGCTACACAAACATCTATCATTTACTTTAAATCACAAGTTTTAAAAGTTAGTTTTTTTTTCTTAAATTCCGTATCAAGTCAAACTATATCATATAAAACGAAATGGAAAGAGTAATTCTTTTCATTTATGGTTATCTAAGATATGGACAGATAAGAAACAGACGATATACACTCTATCAATACTACCTCTAGTATGCCATTTTGTTCTAAACTCACTGCTGTGAACTACTTAATCCGCCTGCTGGATTGACCATTTTCGGTAATCAACTCCGATTCATAAGTTGCTTATACCATGGATATCAATGGAGATTACGCTTCTTCAGTAGAAACTTGGTAGTGGAGGAGAAATATCCGGGCTCTACATTCCATAGGAACAATAGTGTCACGACCCAAAAATGGACGTGATGGCACTCGTCTTATCCCACCAAGACAAGTCAACCTCAAACCCAGCCATTACGACAAAGTGCGGAAATAAAATATTATTTGAGTTTTATTAGCAAATACTAATGCGGATAATAAATCAATTCAACGAAATCCCCAAAATCTGGTTGTCACGTGCACAAACCTCTAATGTATTCCAATAGATTTGAAAGAAAACACAAGTCTCAAATGATATTGTCACTAAAGCAGAACAAAATCATAAATAGGAGTAGGAAGGTCCGCTGAGATGACCAACAGCTACCTTGCAAATCTCCACAGGAAGCCTCGGACAAGAAAAAAAAAGGGAATAGAAAGTATCACAAAAATCCGGGCTCGTAACCTACAAAAAAATTGTAGAAGCAAGGGGTGAGTAAACCACACGGTACTCAGCAAGCAAACTTCTAAACACTAGCTAAGGGTATGGAATACGGGTACTCCTTACACCCCAACCAAACCTCCACAACTACAACCTGCATAAAAACCAGCCCAACCTAATAGTTCACAATTTACATAGCACATAGTTCAACCATATCACTTCAACAATTACAGATCAGCAACACACAAGATAAAGTTCACCAATCACAAGTTCCACAGAAAAGTACTCATAAGTTCACAATGATAAAGATGCACAATGCAATGTCAAGTATAGTGATGCATGTCTGGCCTAACGATACACACCCGCTGTCTCTCAGTCCGGGACCCATGGGGGACATATCTGTCCATGCATCCGTCGCGGCGTGCGACACGACCCTCGATAGTACAATCCGTCGCGGCGTGCGACACGTCCCTCGATAATGAGATTCATCGCGGCGTGCGACACGTCCCTCGAAATGGTACATCCTCTTTAATTTCTTATTCTTTCTCAATTCACACAACACTTGTCATCACATAACACTTGTCACAACCATGTCTCATAATCAATGCAAATAAATGTTCACACAATTAATGAAGAGATGGCCATTTTCATAACAATGTACACTTCATAACAACACAATCGTGCTACAACATCAACAATGAATCAATGAGCCTTTTTAAACCATTCTCAACACATCACACACCAATAATTAATCACCTTGCCTTTTATTACCCCCTTTTTAACATTAAAATTATTCAATATGGACAAGTCAACCCATCACCAAGTCCCATTACTCCCCAACACATACCACAAGGAAATACACGAATTCTATACACTTAACAAGGGTTGAGAAATCCACTTGCCTCAAACAATCGAATAATTACTCCGAGACTTGAGCCTTCCCCTTTCTTTGAGCTTCCAAATCAATGCAATCTATTCACATACATAATCACAATAAGATCCTGAAACTAACAATACCCATTTTACTATATGTCTAACATAGACCCAAACGCTCCCCAAATCTATAATCAAGTTCTTAAGTTTCAAGCCTAGGGTTAGGTTTCAATTTCTCTAATATCATAAACTTAATGATATTCATATAATACAATACACCTAATATTCGATTACCTATCTCAATATATCAAAAACTTTAATTTATAATGTGATAATTGTAGGAAACAAAAATATGGAAAATATTAAAACTGGTCCGCTAACTCCTGAATCAATGTAACTCTTGAATCATTATTCCCATTATTTACCATTTGCCTATCATTAACCAATCATCATCCTTTCTCCACTCAGCCACCAAAAAAACGTAGCAACAGTAGTGGTACAACATTGAATTAAAAGAAAACCTCACATTCTTAGTCAACCAACCCATAAAATCATATAAGATTCCATACATTCAATAAATAATTAACTCTAAACATTTAAAACTAGTTGTACTATTTGATTGTTACCTGAAACCTGAGTTCGGTCTTCTTCTTTTTTCCTCTTCCGTTCGTTCGTCCGTCTAGGTAAGGTCCTCCTCTTTATTTTCTTTTCCAAATTAATTAAGTATAAAAAATAAACCAGCCCTACTACTTATTTTAATATATATATGGGCCAAATAGTATAAGGTATTAAATAAATGGAGAAATAAATTTCAAACCTAGCCCATTATTACCAACTAAATTAATTATTTAAAATTTATCCGTTAATTAAATAGCCATAGTTATCGAATACTTCAAAATTTTCAAAAATGACCTTCCGGGTCATTACATTATCCACCACTTGAGCTACATTGGTTCCAAGAGATGTGTCACACCACCTGCACTAAGACGGGAGCTACATATGTTCTTTTGCGAATCAATTTCTCAAGCCAAGAATCTAGTTGTTCTGTGACAAATAGAGGAAATATGTCTCCTTCATAAGCAGTGTCACCTTCAGTTTGCGCTGCAAAAATAATCCAAATTCAAAAAACTGGAACTTGTTAAAAACACTTAAAAGTAATCGAGATATAGATGTCAGTATTACATTATCAAGATGGATTTCAACAAGAAACAACAGACACTAAAAAATGTAACAATCAGAGAGCATAAAAATGAACTAATAGTAAGTCTGGACTTAACGAGAAGAACTTCAAATGAATCTTCATCTACAAATGATAGCTCAGTGAAATCTTTATATATGTGAGGTGCCGTATACATCCGGAGGATGATATGAATACTGGCTTTCAGTAAATGAATTATGATGGAGAACCAAGACATGACACAAGTCGAGGATGTCATAAGCCATTAACTCTATCACAGCTAGTATTCTGTCATTTATCTTATGTTTTTTATAATGGTAACATATTTTATCTGATGTAAAAGATAAGTCAAAACAAAATTAGGTTTCTTATGTTTCACATTTTCCATCAAAAGAAGCATAAGAGAACTGAAGGAGATCACGAGGGAAACGAACCTCAACTTCACCTCGTACTCCAGCTTCCTCCACTGTCTCATTCTGTGCTGCATCTTTTTTCCTGCCATAACAAGAGAGATATATGTATTTAAAACAGAGATATCTGTAAGTTCTAGGTGTAATCCGGTTTACTTCATGGAGGAAACAAGCTCTTTAACTTAATGGTTAAACGAAGAACTCACACTTAATGGTTCTGGCACAAGGGTCTGAACAGTGATATCTGTAAGAAAATTCTATCATTATCACCCTATCGAGCAAGAAAATTCTAACCCATGATGTAAGTGAGTAACACACATTTCCAGAGGGTTGCTTTACTTGAGGATTTATTTGTCATACTATATTTGGTTTGATTTTGAAAGGAGAGAGTTACATGAGAAGAGAGAGAACACAAATATTACCTATATTTAAGCTAAATATTTGATGTTTGCAATGTTTCTGAAGAAATTGGCCACTCCCCGACGAATACCAGAATATGACCTTTGTTTCTTAGAAGAGGAGCAACTGGCTTCATCACGGTGTTCACTATTGTCATATCTGCTCTTCTTTGTCCCAATGCAATGTTCTGTTCGTTCATCATTATTTTCCCTCATTAGTAACAAAGACTCAAGCTCAGGTTCATCTTTATACAAACGGAATCCAAACTTGATAATATCAGTTTGGCATGTAACAGATGATGGTAGCTCCCTTATCCCAGAGAGTCCCGTCTTAATCTTTAACTCCGGCTTCATTCTTCCGAGGATTTTTGGAAATTTCTCTGAACTAGAGCAAAACTCCAGATCCACGAAATATAAAAAGAATGAATTTTTTCATTCCCAAGTTGTTTCTCAGAAAACATATTGTTCCCAGTTGTTGTGCCAAAGTAATAGAAAATCAGAATAAAAGTTGTTTTGACAAAGAAATAGAAAATCAGGATAAAAGTTGTTAGAACCATTAAGAGGAGAATCAAACTCACTGCTGATTGCCAATAGGGGAAAGAATGAGAAGAAATAATTTATATATAAACAGAGAACACAAATTCATGAGGTATATACCTAGCTATATTTAATCTACTTGTGACCTTAGTTTCTTATAAGAGGAGCAACTGGCCTCTTCATAACTGCTCTTCCTTATCCCAATGTGAAACTCAGCTTCATCTTTATACAACAAACGAACTCCAAATTCATTTATTTGTCCAGAATCATTCCTTTCTTCAGGGGAATATAACCTAACGCGCCCAAGTTCATTTAATTCTCCACAATCATTCCTTTCTTCAGGGGAATATAACCTAACTCGCCCATGTTCATTTATTTCTCCGCAATCATTCCTTTCTTGAGGGGAATATAACCTAATGCACCCATAGTCATTTGGTGTTTTTCCATTTGCTTTAGATGCATCCCATAAGCCGCCAAGAGTTACCAAGAAAAAATGAATATCAGATTTATCAGGATATGGTGAATGGTTGGATAAGGCAAGTTTCTGGGTCGACGACATCCCATCATCACATAAGGGAATCAAATGAGCTGTGATGGCATCAATAAATTTGCCAGAATAACATACAGCAAATCCCAAGAACTTATCCGATACATACCAATTCTCAGGCAAATTGACTGATACACTTGTACCAGTTCCCTGATGGTGGAACCAACTTGGGATATTCTCCGCCGAACTCAAAAACACTCTTAGTGACGGGGAATCTGAAGCAGAGGTGACATGCTGCAATGAGGAGATATTCTGAAACAACGAATTACAGAATGAATCATTGCTCCAATCTGCATATATTGTATTTAATTGGTGTGGAAATTCTGGCAGCTGTGTAAGCCTCTTGCAATCTGATAAACCCAAGGATTGAAGAGCAACAAGCTGGGCTATGCTTTGAGGCAAATGCTAAAAATTATTTCCATTGAGATACAACCCTTCCAAAGAGGATATGGATCCAATGTCTTCCGGAAGTCCTCCATCTATTAAATTGCAGTAACTGAGACCCAGATATTCCAATGAGAGTAACCCTTCATTCACCTGATCAGGGAACACAAAGTACACTCTATCTTCTGGTTTTTGTTTATCAAAAGTCAAGAATTTAAGCTTGTTCAACCGGACAATGGAAGATGGAGGTCATGAGATTAGAGTATAGCTGGCATGAAGCTCCTCCAAGTTTTCTAAATCACCAATCTCTTCTGGCAAGCTTTCAAGTTTTGAGCAAGATGACACAAATAGCTTCACCAAACCTTTCAACTTACAAATGCTGCTTGGAAGAGATACAAGGTTTTTCATGCCTATCAAATACAGCACTGTAAGATGAGCTTGCAGATGAATGATAGATAATGGCACTTCCCTTATCGCAGAGTATGACATCCTAATCTTTAACTCCGACTTCATTATTCCAAGGAATTCTGGAAATTTCTCTAAACTTCTGCAGCAATCTAGATCCAGAGATTCAAAATTAACAGATGGAAACCTCTCAAGGCTTCTACACTGAGACAAATTTAACTCAATGAGTTTTCTGGAACATCTCAAGGAATGGTGAACCTCTTCAAGATTCGTACAATTCCATAGATCCAAATACTCCAAATTTGGCATCCCACTGAAATCTGGTGTTATCTTCAAGTTTTTGGAGCCCCGTAGATTTAAGCTCCGAAGAGACGGCAATTGCTGCTATTCATAATACAGAAAGAATGATGAAAAATGAGTAAAAGTAGTAAACACATTTTTTAGATTGTGAAATTAGAAATTGTTTATTTTACATTATATGGAAATTACATGCTCAAAAACTAAATAAAACTCATGTTTTGTTAGTATTATAAATAAAAGGTAAAATATCTAAAAAAAGACCTTAACCTTAGCATGTTTTATGTGGTGCACATTTAAATATTGCAATTGTACTCTAAAGTGTCCCTTGTATTTGACTATTTGTTACTCTATTTTAGCCGGTCTAAAAAAGAATGACACGTTTCTATATTAAGATACAATTTAACTTCAAAAAATTATTTTACCTTTAATAGAGTAATTTATAGCCACACAAATGTCTATCACTTATTTTAGACCACAAATTTCAAAAGTCTTCATTTCTTTCTTAAACTCCGTGCCGAATTAAATTAACTCATTGTAGCTCTACCCCATACCCTAGTTTTCTCATAGATTTATCATAAAATTATGGATATCTAACATTATGTAACGACAGAGAACGATATAATCTATTCGTTGTATTTATTAAAACAATATAGTAGGATACAATACAACACAAAATAGTACAATCCGAGAAAATAGTTGTTTAGAATGAACTCCTTCAACAAGTAGCCACTACCAAAAAATATGGGTAATTTGCGGAGGTTGGAAATTCAATTCGCAGAGGTTAAAAACTGCTATTATAGTAATGATATGAGAACAACCCACAATAATATAAAATACTATAATTTGAGTTTATGGAATTAATAATTAATTTAATTTAAACACGAGAATTAATCATAATTCTAGGACAACAAGACATGATAGAAAGTATCTCAAACAGAACAATACCTTTGTTTCATTCCATAAATGATGCAACAAACTCCCCTGGAGAGCAAGATAAACAAGTCTTCTGGGATTAAAATTTTGTGGCAATAACTTCCAAGGATATTCATGCCAGACAAACCAACACAAGTTATTGGACAGGTACTCAATGGAACCATCATGGCAATTGGAGTCTGACCAAGAGGAGGAGCTCAGTAACCTATAATAGTTCACCTGATGATGTATGGATAATATCCTAAGCCTTTTCATATTTTCCATTGCCTCTTTTCTAAAGCATGATTTTTGAATGTAAGTACACCAGATTGCTTCTACTGTCATGGTCCCCTGGTAAAAATATCATGAGCCACAAATTATAACTTCACATGCCATATAAAATTATTGCACTTGAAGTTCTTGAAAAGTTACCATTACAAAAAATTAGGGTACAATAATAGTTAGGTCTTTGTCAAGAAATATGTCAGCTCAAGAGAAATGTTTTGTGTAATTAATTCTAATTTCTAATGATACATTTTTATAACTCTAGCGTAAGTTAGTCTCCCTAATTGCATTAGGTTGAGTATAACTCTTGTGTGTGTGTGAATACACTCACTGCACTAAATGAATACAACAACAAAGCTTCACTCATTAAAAAATAATTAATGATCAAGTAAATTTTGGACCAAGGATTAAACGGCTGCTAAACTAATTCATGACTTGATAACATAAGATAAACGAATTTTGATTTATGAAAACTAAAAATTGAAAATTATTGCAGTATTTAGCCTACTTACAGTATTGTTGACCATCACATCTTCTAAATCTTCACTGTTCCATAGTCTGCTAGGTTGTCCGGAATCTTTTTGCATTTTCACTACATATCTACCCATGTCTTGAATTAAGTCATGCATTTGAATTGTATCATATATAGAGATGAACACAAGAGATTTCTCAATTAGACCATGCAATCTGATATGAGCGCCCAAATCATAGCTCTCAAGAATTTCAATGGTCTCACCTTTCTTCCTCCCTCTAAAGAAGCATGCTATATCTAGAAATATTGTTTTCTCTTTATCTTGCAACCCTTCAAAACTTATTTTGAGGTTTTTAACAATATCTGGACTAGATTCTCTCTTTATCATGTCTACTATTTCTTTCCACATAGTTGTATCTTGATTATGTAACCAAATCCCCCACAATTTCAACGCTAAAGGAAGGCCTTTAGCATGACTTACTACCTCCAACGCCAGCTCCTTAATATGCTCATCTGGAGCTTCGTCCTTGAAAGCATAATGATTGAACAACTGAAGAGCATCATGTTCGAGTAGTGTAGTCACCTCATGTACTACATTATTCTTTCCTATAATTTTCTTGTTTCTAGCTGTTGCAATAATTCTGCTGCCACTGCCAAACCAACGAAGATCCCCTGCTAAATACTCCCAATAATCATGATGATTAATGTCATCAAGCACAACTAAAACCTTCATAAAACGAAGTCTATGAGCCATCAGGCGTTTTCCTTCCTCCTTATTATTCACATATTTTTTGTCTTCCCTTAACAATTCAGAGAGAAGGATATTTTGCAGAGAATGCATTTCATTTGTGTTAGTTTCTTTTACATCTGCAAGGAAACTTGCACCATGAAATTGAGGTGAGAGTGTATCAAAAACAGCTCTTGCTATAGTCGTTTTACCCACTCCCCCCATTCCCCAGATCCCCAAAATCCTAACATCATTGGTTTCCATCTCTAGTAGGGATTTTATTTTCTCCAAATGAGTATCTATTCCCACAATATCTTGCAAATAAGATGAACAAGTCTTGCATAATTTGGAAGAAACATCGTCAACAAGTTCTCGAATACATTCTGATTCAATCCTGCATGATCATGATAGAAGGGACAAGACACATAAATCGAATTCCTCAAAATATTATCTATGTAACAACGTCATTGAGTAATTAAATTGATATAAATATATAAAATCAACACAAGTGACTTTAGCAAGTAATTTAGTATACTTGGATGACCATAAAAGTTATTCACTCAATAGAAATAAATAAACACCCCCACACACACAAACACAACAACAACAACATAAAAGCAAAAGAAAGCATGTTTTTAACACTAATCTTTAAATTTTTGTGAAGTTTATATAGAAAGAAGTAGGAAATTCCTTCAAAGACCCAAAACTCCAGTGTGATATGTACACAGCGGACAGCTTAAAGTACAACCCCATGAAGCTACAAATTAGAAGGAAAAAAAAGTGAAAGCAGACGAGTTGACCATGGGTGCTACTTTTCTTTTGTGCAGATGGAAAGTGAAAACAATCCCAATTCGGTTTTGAGGCGTGTAATTACTTTCTTTAAAAAGATATTGCTCGTATACATATTGGGAAAAAGTATCCAACAATTATAAAAGAAAGAAGAGAAAATGTTGACAAAAAAAAGAAAAGTATGTCGTATAAATTCGAACAGCGTGAGAGTACCATTTATTAGACTACTAGACACCCCTTTTTGAATGAACTGTTATTAGCAAATTCCTTGAACAATTTTTTAAAAAAAAAAAGAAGAAGAGGAAAGTTGGTGAGAAAGAAAAAGTGAATTCCAATTTACATGGCCCTACTTGAATGGAAAAGAAGAATCAACAACTATAAATAAATAAAGACTAGAGGAGGACAAAAGTTTATGGCTCTTTTATTAATTAAAAGAAGTAGAAAATTCCTCCAAAGACCACCTACCCACCCTCCACCAAAGATATTCGACTTTCTCATATTTAATTGGTAAGGAAACTATTTTTTCTAGTAGAAATAAGAAAAACAAGTTTCATAAATGGTATGTACGCCTAATGAATTATTGAATTCATGTTGAGCCACACCCACCCCAACTTTAATAAAAGGAAGTATGATTTGTCCTTTTCTTAATTAAACTATTTTATGGATGGAGAAAGTGACCTTTGAAATTCTAAAATATGTTAATAATGGTTTTCTTCTACACCAAAAGCAGACAGACTTGACTTTTAACACAAATGAAAATTTAACAAAGACTTACCTTTAGAGGTGTAATTTCTATAATTTTTCTTATTTTTAGAATATGGTGTAGTTTTTTTTAAGTATAATTTTTATTTTTTTTCTATGTTTTTTTGTTGAAGTGTATGATCATCTCATCTAAAAGCTTAAGCTGTTAGAGAGAGCACACTTTTATTAGTTAATGATATTCTCAACATTTTTTAGTATCCAATGTAGTCTTTTGTGTTGCATATTTTAAATTTGATAGGACTTTCTTGATATTTATAATTTAAAAAAAATTCCCATTGTTTCCGTTTAAATCTAACAAATAGTGTTCGATAAACAATTCCCATTGGATCTTGTTTTAACTTTTTCCCTTTATCCCCTTGTTTTTAGAATAAATATTTATATTTTTGTACAAAAATATTATTTGTGAAGTGCTTAACTAAATGTTAAAGATAGTTCATTTTTTGCTGAAAATTTGGTAATTTAAATTTATATTTAGGAGTTTCCCACTTTTAAAACCTAAGTAATTTAAATCTGCATATATTGTATGTAATTGTTGTGTAAGCTTCTTGCAATCTGATAAGTCCAAGAATTCAAGAGCACCAAGCTGGGCTATGCTCAAAATTATTTCCTCAGAGATACAACTCATTCAAAGAGTGTAGGCATCCAATGTCTTCTGGAAGACCTCTATCTATTAAATTGCAGTAACAGAGATTTGAGTTCTTCCAATGAGAATAACCCAAGGTACACTCCATCTACTCATTCTTTTTTTTCAAAAGTCAAGAATTTAAGCTTGTTCAATCGGACGATGGAAGAAGGAGGTCGTGAGATTAAAGTAAAGCTGGTGCAAGTTTTCTAAATCACCTATCTCTTCTGGCAAGCTTTCTAAATTTAGCTCTGTAAGATGAGGTTGGAGATGAATGATAGATAATGGCAGAGAACAACATCGTAATCCCATATACTTGCTTCTTCTCGGTAGAATGCATATTTTAACCTAATTTTTTATCATCATTATTTAGCTGTAATGGCTATTAATTTTTTGTTGTGGGATCAAATTTATAGACAGAAAAGTTGGGCTAAAATAATAGAATTCCAACAACATATTTATTTTTGTTTCTTTTTTAGATGCAATGACTATTCATTTTAAGTAATATGTATATAAATATTACTTCATATATTAATATATTATATATTAGAAAATTTATCTTAAAATACGGAACTTCATTATATTAGCTTTTAATTGTAAGTAAGTTATTGCAGTAATGTTTTCAAATGAATATATTTTTAAATTATCATGCATTCTTTCCATCTTCAAAAGTTTACAATTATAGCACTTCATTACACATTAATACTATTTGTTTTGTTTTCCACATTTGAAATAAATGTGTAATAAAGTAGTCTCACATAAATAATGTTGGTTATGTGACTCACAAAATAAAATTTATTTGTGTAATGACACTTTCCACTTATAAATAGAGTTTTTCTAAAGCTATTTAATGTAATTTATTCTTGTCATATTTCTTAAGTTACGTGAACTCGAGGGATGAACTTGATAGGACACAATAAAATAAAGGTACTACCTTTATGATCAACAAGAGTTAGGTCTTCATAAATTTTATATAGTAATAGAATCCAACGTGCAACGCATGTTCCCAAAACTTGTAATGCAAATTACATTAATTTGAGTTTATGAAATTAAACAAAATTTAAGGTACAATATTAGCTAGTTATTTCTTAAGAAATATATCACTTAAGAGAAATATTTTGTGCAATTAATTATAATTTCTAATGATACATTTTTTGAGAAGTTTATTAGACTTAAGCTAAAAAGTTTTTCGTGCTCTAATATAATGAAACTCTAATTGAAACAGTATCAATAGTTGTCATCTTTTAAATAAAAAATAATCAATGATGAGATAAGTTTTGACCCACCCTTAATTTTATTTTTTTCATTTGAGAATTTTTACTAATAAAATTTTAGTCAGGGTAAATATATGGGTAGTATTAGCTTTTAAAAAATTATTGATAAAATTAGTACGTGCAAAATATCGTATAAATTTCAAGTTAGGCCAAATAATGATATTAGATTAAATATATTAAGTGGAATCGCCATTCTCTAGCCTTTTATCATCTTGAAAGGTGAATATTCCCCTATTTTTCAAACCTTCGTACAAGTGACTCGTAAATGTTTTCCGAGTGTCGGCACCTCTAAAAGTAAGAAAGACATCGTACTTCCATCGAGGACAGTATTGTAAATCACTTGCAGAAGAAGAAGAAGATGCCATGGATGTTGATCTGAAAAAAGAGAACACAAATTGTGTGGTAATTACAAGATCTTGAAACAGAAAGAAAATGAAAGAGAAGTGTTTCTGTGAATTACTAATGCTCTACTCGAAAACTGTCATTTGAATTAGTGAATCAATCACATGGCCCTTTTCTTTAAGCAGACGACTTGACTTCAATAACACTATGGGTCCTACTTGAATCATTTCTTTGGAAAAGTATTTATTAAAATTATAAAATATGTTAATTCAACAACTGTAATTTATTAAAGAAGAGATCATAGTTAGTTGCTTGAATGGTAAGCGCCGCTTACTTCCAATTGATTGTGAGTTTTCTGGAGCTATTTACAAATGTCATGATAACTTCATTAAGCTTGGAAATAAAAACCAATATGTTAACAAAAAGGGAAATACGCACCATTTATTAGGCGACTATACACCACTTTTTGAACAAGCTGTTATGACAAAATTCCTTTAAAAAAAAAAAAGAAAGAAAGGAAAGTTGTTGAGAAAGAAAAAGTGAATCACATGGCCCTACTTGAAAGAAGAATCAACAACTATAAAGAAAGAATAGAGGTGGAGGAAAGCTAAAAAACTAAAAACACAACAGTTTATGGTTATTTTAATGGCATAATACATAAATATGCCCTTTAACTTGGCCTCATCTCACATCAGAATCCCACAGTAATGCATAGCTAATTAAATAAAATACAAGTGGATGAAGCTGCAAAGAAAATTTGTTACAGTATAATATGAAGAGAAAATATCCAAGTAAATTTCCTTGTCACTGACAACCAGTCAAAACAAGTAATATGTGCTGTAACAGGTTGAAAAAGTCTTCATCTATCAAAATGTGTCTGGTAAGGGGACGGAAATTTGTTCCAAAAAAATGTTCGATTTTCTAATGTTTAATTGATCAAAAATGTTTTAAAAAATATTGTTCTTACTAAACTTAATACTGCAAATTCATCTGCAATTGGTTTTTGGATAAGCTACTTGTCAGCAAACGAAAGAGTCATCAATTCTCTCAAGAGGTCACAATAGGCGCGAGCAAAGATATTAATGACGAGGAAGGCCATATATCAGGCCAAGTTACAATAAGAGGAAACACGTGTCCTTCACAGGCAGAATCTCAGGTAAAAATCTGAAACAAATTATTATGAAGCACCAAGATATGATGCAAGTCGCAAGATATAACAGAATACACATAAGTAATTTTTCGGCGAAGAACATTTACTAGCTAGTTTTCCTGTTCTCTGTATCTTTTTAATTTTTCATATTATATTTTGGATTTGAAAGCAATCCTGATTTGGTTCTTAGTCTATAATTGGTTTTATAAGAGTTAGTTTGACTCGGTATAGAGTTTAAGAAAGAAAGACTTCTAAAACTTGTAGTCTAAAATGAATGATATAAATTTGTGTGGTTATAAATCATTTCATTAAGGGTAAAATGGACATTTTAAAGTTAAATTGTTACTTAATATAGAAATGTATCATTCTATTTGGGACGGACTAAAAAGGAAAGTAAGTCATATAAACTGGAACAGAGGGAGTAAAAATTAGCGGAATTTGTGTCAATTCTATCTACTCGTGAGTGTAACTAATTGTAAATATAATCTCAGGCATGAAGTTGTTGGTGTTGTAACTGAGGTCGGAAGCAAGGTGGAGAAATTTAAGGTTGGAGACAAAGTAGGTGTTGGATGTATGGTAGGATCATGTCGCAAATGTGAGAATTGTAGCGTTGATCTCGAGAATTACTGCCCTCGTCAGATTCCTACATACAACGGTTATAGCTCAGACGGAACCCTCACGTTTGGAGGTTACTCCGACATGATGGTATCCAATGAGCATTTTGTAGTACATTGGCCTGAAAACTTTTCGATGGACACTGCTCCCCTGTTATGTGCTGGAATTACTACTTATAATCCTTTGAAATATTTTGGACTCGATAAGCCTGGAATGCACATTGGTGTTGTTGATCTTGGAGGGCTCGGACATATGGCTGTTAAGTTTGCAAAGGCATTCGGAACCAAAGTGACTGTCATTAGTACATCTGCTAATAAGAAGCAAGAAGCAATTGAGTGTTTGGGCGAAGACTCTTTCTTGATCAGTCGCGATCCTGAGCAGATGAAGGTGAATATAATAACTTGGACATTCGTGATTTAAATTGTATCGCTATCATTGAACTATGTGATCATCTTATTTGAATGTTTAAACTGTTTGAGAGAGCACCCTTTATTTAATTAATTGCATCTTCAACACATTGCTGCCTGATTCTTTTCATGAGTCAAGCACTTGAAATTCTTTTTTTGACAATGGTGGTGTTGAGATTTTGAACGCATAAATAAATTCGTTTTATTTATATACAAACAGGCTGCAATGAACACATTGGATGGGATTATCGACACTGTTTCCGCTGTGCACCCTATTCTTCCATTGCTTATATTATTGAAATCTCATGGTAAGCTTGTTATGGTTGGTGCACCAGAAAAACCGGTGGAGTTGCCTGTGTTTCCGCTACTTATGGGTAAGCATATATAGTTTACTTTATGCACGATTTCAAATAAAAAAGTTCAGACTAAAGTGGAGTATATATAATGTGGCCCTTCCCGCACATAGTGGAAGCTTAGTGCATCAGACTCAAGAAATGTTGGATTTCGCGGCAAAGCATAGCATAACACCAGATATTGAAGTCGTGCCAATGGACTATGTGAACACCGCGTTGGAACGTCTTCTGAAATCGGATGTGAAATATCGTTTTGTGCTCGACATTGGCAATACATTGAACAAGAAATGAGTATAGGGGGAGTTCACATGATGGTTGGGGAGAAATTATTTGAGCTCGAGCGTTGGAGCTACATTGGATTCCGAGTTGGAAAACGTGATTATATTGTTCATACCCAAGTTGTTTCTCAGAAAACATATTGTTCCCAGTTTGTTGTGCCAAAGTAATAGAAAATCAGAATAAAAGTTGTTATGACAAAGAAATCGAAAATCAGAATAAAAGTGGTTAGAACCATTAAGAGGAGAATCAAACTCACTGCTGATTGCCAATAGGGGAAAGAATGAGAAGAAATAATTTATATATAAACAGAGAACACAAATTCATGAGGTATATACATACCTATATTTAATCTATAATCCCGAGCTTTTGGGAAAGAGTGACCTTTGTTTCTTAGAAGAGGAGCAACTGGCCTCTTCATATCTGCTCTTCCTTATCCCAAATGTGAAGTGAAGCTTCATCTTTATACAACAAACGAACTCCAAATGTATATATTTCTCCAAAATCATCTGTTTCTCCAAAATCATCTGTTTCTCCATATTCATTTATTTCTCCAATATCATCTGTTTCTCCATATTCATTTATTTCTCCAATATCATCTGTTTCTCCAAAAACTAAACTAATCATGCCATAGTCATTTGGAGTTTTTCCATTTGTATTAGATGCATCCCATAAGCCATCAAGAGGTACCAACAAAAATTTAGGATTCCATTCAGACCAATATTCTGAATTGATGGATAAGGCAAATTCCTGGGTCATCGACGACGTCCCATCATCACATAAGGGAATCAAATGAGCTGTGATGTGATTAATAAATTTTCCAGAATAACATACAGCAAATCCCAAGAACTTATCCGATACATACCAATTCTCAGGCAATGCGACTGATACACTTGCACCCATTCCCTGATGGCGGAACCAACTTGGGATATTCTCTGCTAAACTCTGAAACACTCTTAGTGACAAGGAATGTGAAACAGAGGTGTCATGCTGCAATGATGAGATATTCTGAAACAATGAATTACAGATCGAATCATTGCCCCAATCTGCATGTATTGTATGTAATTGGCATGGAAATTCTGGCAGCTGTGTAAGGTTCTTGCAATCTAATAAGTTCAAGCATCGAAGAGCACCAAGCTGGGCTATGCTTCGAGGCAAATGCTCAAAATTATTTCCACGGAGATTCAATTCTTTCAAAGAGGATAAGGATCCAATGTCTTCTGGAATTCCTCCATCTATTAAATTGCAGCAACTGAGATCCAGATATTCCAATAAGAGTAACCCTTCATTCACCTGAGGGAACACAAAGTACACTCTATCTTCTGATTTTAATTTTGCAAAAGTTAATAATTTAAGCTTGTTCAACCGGACGATGGAAGACGGAGGTCGTGAGATTAGAGTAGAGCCGGCATGAAGCTCCTCCAAGTTTTTTAAATCCCCTATCTCTTCTGGCAAGCTTTCAAGTTTTGAGCACCACGACATGTGTAGTTCTACCAAACCTTTCAACTTACAAATGCTGTTTGGAAGAGAAACAAGGCTAGTACAATCAGACAAATCTAACTTAATGAGATTTCTGGAACATCCCAGGGAATGGTGAACCTCTTCAAGACTCCTACATCCCCAAAGATTCAAATACTCCAAATTTGGCATCCTGATATCTGTTGTTCTCTTCAGGCTGAAAGAGTCACTTAGATTCAGCCATCGTAGAGACGGCAATTCCTGCTATTCAAAACACAAAAAGAATGATCAATGAAAATGAGTAAATTAGTAAACGAGATTTTTAGATTATGTCTCAACATGTCGAATTAGAAATTGTTTATTTTACTTTATATGGAAATTACATGCTCGACATTGAGTGTGGAAAGGAGTGTGAAAACATCTTTTTGTTTCTGTGTATTATAACTTCTCTTTTTTAGAAAAATATGTATATAAAACTCCTTTACTTTTAGTAAAATAGATTTTTTAGCCCAAGTAATGGAGCTTGTTATCTCCTATATTCAGATTAGCAAACCAGAAATAATAAAAGATGAAAAGAATAAGAAAAGAACTATCCAAGTCCACAAAACCCATTGTTTGTCCTTAAGTAATTTAATCCCCTCAAGTACTCGAGGTTGTAGATTAATTCCTCCCAAGATAAAACGGATTTAATCATTAAAGAAATAGCAGTACCTCAAACTTTGATAATTTCAACGAACTCAAAAAGACAACAACGAATCACACATAGACTCTATTTTGTTTTGTAAGAAAATATATGCAAAAGAAGGAAAAAAAATTCATTCTTAAAAATGAGAGAAAGCCTCTCTATTTATTGCCAACAAAGGGTAGTATGAAAAGGTGTTAATTGTGCCTTATCGGAAAGGTCACAGCTCATTGGAAAAGGGACAACCTTTCATGAAAGGTCACAACCCTTTGGAAAAGGACCAACCTTTCGAACGGTCACAACCCTTTAGAAAAGACACAACCTTTCGTAAAGGTCACAACCCTTCGGTAAAGTCACAACCCTTCAGGAGAGTCACAACTCTTCATTTTCTATTCACACCTTTAAAACCCAACAGTTTAGGTCTGCATTTAATAAACGTATCAAGTTTAGAAGAGCTTTTAGTATCATGCCTAAATACAAAGTAATGTTAAATTTATTTAGAAATGATATAAAAAATTGTTGCTAGAGAGAGAACAAATTAAAGTGTTAATTTCAGATGCAATATATGAAATTTGTTATTATCCAAAAAAAAATAGTTGTTTAGAATGAACTCTTTCAATAAGTATTCACTACCAAAAAAATTGCAAAGGTTAGAAATGCAATTCGCAGAAAACCGCTGCTATTATAGTAATTTGAGTTTATGGAATAACTTATTTCATTTAAAAACAAAAATCATAATTCTAGGACAAGGCAAAATAGAGAGTATCTCGAATAAAACGGTACCTTTGTTTCATTCCATAAATGATGCAACTTACTCCAGGAGAGATCAAGATGAACAAGCCTTCTGGGATTAAAATTTTCTGGCAATAACTTCCAAGGATAGTCATGCCAGACAAAATAACACAAGTTGTTGGGCAGGTACTCAATAGTGCCATTGAGAGTATCACATTGTGGCAATAAACTCCAAGGATAATGCTGTATGTATAATATCCTAAGCCTTTGCATATTTTTCATTGCCTCTTTGCTAAAGCATAGTTTTTCAGAATAAGTAAGCCAGATTGCTTCCACTGCCATGGTCCCCTATAAAAAGATCATAACTTCACATGTCGTGTACAATTCACTTCAATATCATTATTTTCTTACTCTTAAAGTTCCTGAAGAGCCAGCACCATTAAACAAACTTTAAGGTACAAATATTAGTTAGGTATTTCTTGCGAAATATGTCGCTTAAGAGAAATGGTTTGTGCAATTAATTCTATCTTTTAATGATACATTTTTTGACAAGTTTATTAGACTCGAGTTAAAAAGTTTTTCATGCTCGGTAAAACTAATCATATAGTAACTGAAACAGTGCCAATAGTTGTCATTTTTAAATGGGAAATAATCAATGATCAAGTGAATTGGTAAGGTAAGTTTTGGCCCTCCTTAATTTAATTTTTTCATTTGTGAAATCTTACTAATAAAAAATAAATGGGTGATATTAGCTTTTAAAAAATAATTGATTAAATTAGTACATACAAAATATCATATAAATTTCAATTTAATTCAAAGAATGATATGAGATTAAATATATTAAGTGGCTATTAAACTAATTCATTACTTATTAACATGAGATAAACAAACTAGGTAGTGTTAATTTGAAATAGTTACTTGACAAATTAAAGCAATCATACATTCTCCAACTGAAGTAAACAACTTAAATGACTTGTGCGTGAGTATATGAAGCTAGAGGAACAGATAATTGGAATATGAATACTACTGCATTGTGTAGCCTACTTACCGTATTGTCCTCCATCACTTCTTTGACATCTTTAGCATCCCATAGTCTGCTAGGTTTTCCGGAATCTTTTTGCATTTTCACTATGTATTTTCCCATATCTTCAATCAAGTCATGCATTTCAATCACGTCATGCATTTCATCCTCATCATCTTCAGGGATTTCAGAGATGTACACAAGAGATTTGTCAATTAGGACATCCAATCCGTATTGAGCTCCAAAACCACAGCTCTCAAAGATTTGCATGACTTCTTCTCTGTCATGCCCACGGAAGAAACATGCGATATCTAGAAATATCTTTTGCTCTTCGGGCTCCAACCCATCAAAACTTATTTTGAGTTTGTCAACAATTTCTGAATTAGAGTTTTCCTTTATTTGGTCTACACTTCTTCTCCACTGAATTAGGCCTTTCTTATGCAGCATAGAACCCCACAACTTGAGGGCTAAAGGAAGGCCTTTAGCCTGATCTACTACCTCCAACGATAACTCCTTAAAACACTCATCTGGAACTTCTTTTTTGAAAGCATGCTGATTGAACAATTGCATAGCTTCATGATCAGGTAGTGTAGGCACTTCGTATATTGCATCATCCTTCTCTATCAAATGTCTATTTCTAGTTGTTACAATAACTCTGCTACCATTACCAAACCAACCAACATCACCTGCTAAATACTCCAAATGATCACCATGATCTATGTCATCAAGCACAATTAGCACCTTCATAGAACAAAGTCTGCTCTGAATCATGCACTTTCCATCATACTCATTATTGACGTAGTCATCTTTTTTTCTTAACAGTTCAGAGAGAAGGGTATTTTGTAAGGAATGCAGTTCATTCTTTCTTGCATTTTCTTTAACATCTGCAAGAAAACAAGCAGCTTTAAATTGATGAGATAGAGTATCAAAGATGGCCTTTGCTATTGTTGTTTTACCGATTCCGCCTATTCCCCAGATTCCTACAATCCGAACATCATTGATTTCTATTTGAAGTAGGGATTGTATTTTCTCTAAATGAGCATTTATTCCCACAACATTTTGCAAAAAAGATGAACGAGCACTCTTGCAAAATTTGGAAGAGATGTGGTCGACGATCTGCTGAATTTTCTCTGATTCAATCCTACATAAATAAGTGATTGATTGTAGACAATGTGAGGAAGTCAAGTATTAGAAAGTATTTTCATATTTTTAATGTTCAAGAGCATATTAAATAGGAAACATTATAGTTCAGGGTAATAGAAACATATTGTTATTTTTTTCTTTAAAAGCAATTATGTGTTTTCAACTCACCCGCCACGAATATCATATCCTTTTAGATTTGCGGCAGCAGTTAGGGCAGTTCTCCATCCTTGCACCTTTTGCATCCCCTCAACCTCATCCTTATACCTCGATTCATGTTTGGCAAATGCTTCTGCAAAGCTCTCATTTTGGTATCGAACATGTGATGGATCCACATCATAGAAGATCGGTATGACTGTTTGTCCATTTTCTTCCTCTTTGCATTCCATGATCTTCACTAGTTCATTCAAGCACCACCTCGATGTAGCATAATTCTTTGAGAAAACGATTATGGCTACTTGAGACACTTCTATAGCTTTCAAGAGTTCTTCTGGGATGGAATCGCCTTGCTCTAGCCTTTTATCATCTTGAAAGGTGAATATTCCCCTGCTTTTCAGACCTTCGTACAAGTGACTCGTAAATGTTTTACGGGTATCTTCACCTCTAAAACTTAGAAAGACATCGTACTTCCATCGAGGACAGTATTGTGAATCACTAGCAAAAGAAGAAGATGATGCCATAGATTCAATTAATTGTCTGAAAAGAAAAATAAAGTGTATGGATGAGATCAATTGATGAACAAATTACTATATAGAGGAAAGAAGAAATACACATTCCAGTCAACTAATAATATTAATAGGAAATTTCTTAATGTCTACTTAGTCAATGCATTATTTATTCTGAGAAGTTTCAGCTCCAGAAATCCAATGGGATTTTAGCCATACATTTTTTTTACTAATTTGAATTTCTATTGCTTCTCGATGGATCATTTATGGTTATGGACCCACTGTCCATCTGCACAAAGAAAAATTGGACCATATTACTATTACGAACAAACAATACAAATCTCACTAGTTTAGAGTCTAATTATGTATTTTTATTTTAGTTTTTGAAATTATCTTTCGTACCATATTTACTTCGCCAGAGACAATCATCTCGGCACTCAGATACATGTATCTCAAATATATGCGGGTCAAATTTTGTGTAATTTGTTTCAAATACATTGTATATTCAAGTGTGACTCGTATGTATCTGAGATATCCTTACTCTCTTTCTCGCCCTCTCTCTATGTATCTGTATTTCATAATGTATCTAGTATAAAAAAAAATGTGTATCAAAAGATACCTATTGACTTTCTTGCTCACCTCTCTCATCTCTGCTCGTCTCTTTCCCTCTTTCGCTGGCCTCTCTCCCTATATATCTGTTACTAGTATTTATGGTAGAAATGTCTGTGTAATTAGATAGTTTTTTCCTACGATTTTTGATGGATTTTTACCTTTCATCACAATGAACGGATGAAGTCAAGTCGCGTTGTCGATGACAAAGAAATTACTCTTTTTTTTCTTTGCACTAGTATGTGCTTGTACTTCAATTTTTAGTGGTCCATTGAGTTTCTAAGAAATTCCTACATTTTATTGCTTTTGACTGGCTATTTATATTCAATGCAATGAAGTATAGTCTTCATATTTTTTCGGTCACAAAGAAATTGTTAAGATATTACCTTACAGCCTCAAATTAACAAGCCTCATAATTTGTTGAGAAAAATTTCATATGACATTCTATTTAGCTTATTTTAATTAATTCAATCTATTTTCGACTGAAAAATAATTTTTTGATCCAAAGGTGAGTTCTAATGGATATCAATAAAGTCGATATGATATTTCAGGTTCAAATTTTATCAGAGGCAATAACCAATAGGTGATTTATTTCCTTTTGCCAAAATTTTGATGAAAAGAGTTACTCAAGTAACAATATCAAAAAAAAATCGAGATGATAACACCACTATCATAAAATTTGAAGAAGAAAAAAGATATAAAAAAAACTTTACTGGACAAAGACTTTGGAAAATCGAGATTTTAACACCATGTTCCTTATATCTACCACATTGATTAATTATTAGTAAACAATGAATGATTGAACATGAAAAATAAACCTCCATTTTACCATCCAACAAACAACAAAATGTGGCTCTGTACAAATATTATTCTTATTAAGGGAAAAGAGTCAAAATGTGGCTCTCAAATTTTTGAAACTAAAATTTGAAGAAAAAAATGACACATTCTTCAATATTTAGTAAGAATTTAACTATAAAATGTTCATTTTACCTTTAATGAAATGATTTATAGCTACACAAACATCTATCATTTACTTTAAATCACAAGTTTTAAAAGTTAGTTTTTTTTTCTTAAATTCCGTATCAAGTCAAACTATATCATATAAAACGAAATGGAAAGAGTAATTCTTTTCATTTATGGTTATCTAAGATATGGACAGATAAGAAACAGACGATATACACTCTATCAATACTACATCTAGTATGCCATTTTGTTCTAAACTCACTGCTGTGAACTACTTAATCCGCCTGCTGGATTGACCATTTTCAGTAATCAACTCCGATTCATAAGTTGCTTATACCATGGATATCAATGGAGATTACGCTTCTTCAGTAGAAACTTGGTAGTGGAGGAGAAATATCCGGGCTCTACATTCCATAGGAACAATAGTTGCTCGACCACTTGAGCTACATTGGTTCCAAGAGATGTGTCACATCACCTGCACTAAGACGGGAGCTACATATGTTCTTTTGCGAATCAATTTCTCAAGCCAAGAATCTAGTTGTTCTGTGACAAATAGAGGAAATATGTCTCCTTCATAAGCAGTGTCACCTCCAGTTTGCGCTGCAAAAATAATCCAAATCCAAAAAACTGGAACTTGTTAAAAACACTTAAAAGTAATCGAGATATAGATGTTAGTATTACATTATCAAGATGGATTTCAACAAGAAACAACAGACACTAAAAAATGTAACAATCAGAGAGCATAAAAATGAACTAATAGTAAGTCTGGACTTAACGAGAAGAACTTCAAATGAATCTTCATCTACAAATGATAGCTCAGTGAAATCTTTATATATGTGAGGTGCCGTATACATCCGGAGGATGATATGAATACTGGCTTTCAGTAAATGAATTATGATGGAGAACCAAGACATGACACAAGTCGAGGATGTCATAAGCCATTAACTCTATCACAGCTAGTATTCTGTCATTTATCTTATGTTTTTTATAATGGTAACATATTTTATCTGATGTAAAAGATAAGTCAAAACAAAATTAGGTTTCTTATGTTTCACATTTTCCATCAAAAGAAGCATAAGAGAACTGAAGGAGATCACGAGGGAAACGAACCTCAACTTCACCTCGTACTCCAGCTTCCTCCACTGTCTCATTCTGTGCTGCATCTTTTTTCCTGCCATAACAAGAGAGATATATGTATTTAAAACAGAGATATCTGTAAGTTCTAGGTGTAATCCGGTTTACTTCATGGAGGAAACAAGCTCTTTAACTTAATGGTTAAACGAAGAACTCACACTTAATGGTTCTGGCACAAGGGTCTGAACAGTGATATCTGTAAGTTCTAGTTCTAATCCGGTTTCTCAATCGATCATTATCACCCTATCGAGCAAGAAAATTCTAACCCATGATGTAAGTGAGTAACACACATTTCCAGAGGGTTGCTTTACTTGAGGATTTATTTATCATACTATATTTGGTTTGGTTTTGGAAGGAGAGAGTTACATGAGAAGAGAGAGAACACAAATATTACCTATATTTAAGCTAAATATCTGATGTTTGCAATGTTTCTGAAGAAATTGGCCACTCCCCGACGAATACCAGAATGTGACCTTTGTTTCTTAGAAGAGGAGCAACTGGCTTCATCACGGTGTTCACTATTGTCATATCTGCTCTTCTTTGTCCCAATGCAATGTTCTGTTGGTTCATCATTATTTTCCCTCATTAGTAACAAAGACTCAAGCTCAGGTTCATCTTTATACAAACGGAATCCAAACTTGATAATATCAGTTTGGCATGTAACAGATGATGGTAGCTCCCTTATCCCAGAGAGTCCCGTCTTAATCTTTAACTCCGGCTTCATTCTTCCGAGGATTTTTGGAAATTTCTCTGAACTAGAGCAAAACTCCAGATCCATATAATCAAGAGATTCCACATTAACACAAGCCTCTTAAGGCGTCCACAATTATACAAATTTAACTCAATGAGTTCTCTGGAATATCCCAGGGAATGGTGAACCTCTTCAAGATTTCTACAATATGACAAATCCAAATACTTCAAATTTGGCATCCATGTGAAATCCGGTGTTTGCATTAGGCTTCTAGAGTCTCTGAGATCTAGCTTTTGTAGAAACGGCAAATGCTGTTATTCAGAACATAGAAAAAATATTGTTCTTACCAAAAATAAGTTACTTAGTACATCTGCTAATAAGAAGCCAGAAGCAATTGAGCATTTGGCGCAGACTCTTTCTTGATCAGTCGCGATCCTGAGCAGATGAAGGTGAATATAATAACTTGGACATTCGTGATTTAAATTATATCGTTATCATTGAACTGTGTTGATCATCTTATCTGAATGTTTAAACAATTTGAGAGAGCACTTTTATTTAGTTAGCTGTGTCTTCAATACACCCCTGCCTGATTCTTTTTTCATGAGTCAAGCACGTGAAATTCTTTTTTTGACAATGGTGGTGTCTAGGTTTTTGAACGCACGACCTCCGCCTGCTTTGGTTCTGTGTTGAAGTGTGTGACAATTTCATCTAGTGGCTGGAAGTTGCATTGGAGGGATGAAAGAGACTCAAGAAATGCTGGATTTCGCGGCAAAGCATAACATAACACCAGATGTTGAAGTCGTGCACGTGAACACAGCGTTGGAACGTCTTCTGAAATCGGACGTGAAATATCATTTTGTGCTCGACATTGGCAATACATTGAACAAGAAATGAGAATATTTACGTCCAATGGTCTAGCAGTGTTTCTTTGCTTAGATTACATTATTTTCAGAGATGATTAATTAAATGTGTTTCTTTCACTTATTAAAATAGAAAAAGAATGTAACATTTTACAGTAGATATCAATGGAGACTACGCTTTTTCAGTAGAACTTGATGGTTGGGGAGAAATTATTTGAGCTCGAGCGTTGGAGCTACATTGGATTCCGAGGCTTCTTTCATCCACCTGTTTTGGAAAAGTTATCTGCAATTTATCTATTTGTCAGAAAATGGAAAACGTGATTATATTTCAAAACGAAATATAAAAAGAATGAATTTTTTCATTCCCAAGTTGTTTCTCAGAAAACATATTGTTCCCAGTTTGTTGTGCCAAAGTAATAGAAAATCAGAATAAAAGTTGTTTTGACAAAGAAATCGAAAATCAGGATAAAAGTTGTTAGAACCATTTAGAGGAGAATCAAACTCACTGCTCATTGCCAATAGGGGAAAGAATGAGAAGAAATAATTTATATATAAACAGAGAACACAAATTCATGAGGTATATACCTAGCTATATTTAATCTACTTGTGACCTTAGTTTCTTATAAGAGGAGCAACTGGCCTCTTCATAACTGCTCTTCCTTATCCCAATGTGAAGCTCAGCTTCATCTTTATACAACAAACGAACTCCAAATTCATTTATTTGTCCAGAATCATTCCTTTCTTCAGGGGAATATAACCTAACTCGGCCATGTTCATTTATTTCTCCGCAATCATTCCTTTCTTGAGGGGAATATAACCTAATGCACCCATGTTCATTTATTTCTCCGCAATCATTCCTTTCTTGAGGGGAATATAACGTAATGCACCCATAGTCATTTGGTGTTTTTCCATTTGCTTTAGATGCATCCCATAAGCCACCAAGAGTTACCAAGAAAAAATGAATATCAGATTTATCAGGATATGGTGAATGGTTGGATAAGGCAAGTTTCTGGGTCGACGACATCCCATCATCACATAAGGGAATCAAATGAGCTGTGATGGCATCAATAAATTTGCCAGAATAACATACAGCAAATCCCAAGAACTTATCCGATACATACCAATTCTCAGGCAAATTGACTGATACACTTGTACCAGTTCCCTGATGGTGGAACCAACTTGGGATATTCTCCGCCGAACTCAAAAACACTCTTAGTGACGGGGAATCTGAAGCAGAGGTGTCATGCTGCAATGAGGAGATATTCTGAAACAACGAATTACAGAATGAATCATTGCTCCAATCTGCATATATTGTATTTAATTGGTGTGGAAATTCTGGCAGCTGTGTAAGCCTCTTGCAATCTGATAAACCCAAGGATTGAAGAGCAACAAGCTGGGCTATGCTTTGAGGCAAATGCTCAAAATTATTTCCATTGAGATACAACCCTTCCAAAGAGGATATGGATCCAATGTCTTCCGGAAGTCCTCCATCTATTAAATTGCAGTAACTGAGATCCAGATATTCCAATGAGAGTAACCCTTCATTCACCTGATCAGGGAACACAAAGTACACTCTATCTTCTGGTTTTTGTTTATCAAAAGTCAAGAATTTAAGCTTGTTCAACCGGACAATGGAAGATGGAGGTCGTGAGATTAGAGTATAGCTGGCATGAAGCTCCTCCAAGTTTTCTAAATCACCAATCTCTTCTGGCAAGCTTTCAAGTTTTGAGCAAGATGACACAAATAGCTTCACCAAACCTTTCAACTTACAAATGCTGCTTGGAAGAGATACAAGGTTTTTCATGCCTATCAAATACAGCACTGTAAGATGAGCTTGCAGATGAATGATAGATAATGGCACTTCCCTTATCGCAGAGTATGACATCCTAATCTTTAACTCCGACTTCATTATTCCAAGGAATTCTGGAAATTTCTCTAAACTTCTGCAGCAATCTAGATCCAGAGATTCAAGAGATTCCAAATTAACAGATGGAAACCTCTCAAGGCTTCTACACTGAGACAAATTTAACTCAATGAGTTTTCTGGAACATCTCAAGGAATGGTGAACCTCTTCAAGATTCGTACAATTCCATAGATCCAAATACTCCAAATTTGGCATCCCACTGAAATCTGGTGTTATCTTCAAGTTTTTGGAGCCCCGTAGATTTAAGCTCCGAAGAGACGGCAATTGCTGCTATTCATAATACAGAAAGAATGATGAAAAATGAGTAAAAGTAGTAAACACATTTTTTAGATTGTGAAATTAGAAATTGTTTATTTTACATTATATGGAAATTACATGCTCAAAAACTAAATAAAACTCATGTTTTGTTAGTATTATAAATAAAAGGTAAAATATCTAAAAAAAAGACCTTAACCTTAGCATGTTTTATGTGGTGCACATTTAAATATTGCAATTGTACTCTAAAGTGTCCCTTGTATTTGACTATTTGTTACTCTATTTTAGTCGGTCTAAAAAAGAATGACACGTTTCTATATTAAGTAACAATTTAACTTCAAAATATTATTTTACCTTTAATAGAATAATTTATAGCCACACAAATGTCTATCACTTATTTTAGACCACAAATTTCAAAAGTCTTCATTTCTTTCTTAAACTTCGTGCCGAGTCAAATTAACTCATATAAAATGGAACGGAGGAAGTATCATTTACCCTGGTCAATACACTTTTTTAGGCACGTGAGTATACAGAAAAATAGAAAAATTAGCTTCCAAGTGGGATATTTTAAAGGAAACTATTTCTTCTTGCTTCTTCTTGATAGATAGTGTTGAAAAGTGATTCAAAACAAAGTAGGAACACGTAAATTGGGACATGGATAGTTTGGTTGAACTAGTCTTCTGCATTCCGTTAAGTAGTGTCTTAGTGTTGCTGAAATAGTGTTTTTCGTGGGTTATAGGACCTATATTTTAGGATTAGTTGTTTATCTCTTAGCCTATATATTTGGGAATGTTGTTTTTTGTTATTTGATAACTTCAGTTTAAAAAAGAAGTAGAAGTAACGCAGCTTCTCTTAAAAATATTCTCTGCACTTTCCTTGTTTCTCTGATTTTGTGTCTTTCTTCTATTTTCTGCCCAACAATTCTTGGTATCAGAGCCAATGGCAAGTAACGGCAGTCATTGAGTGTGGCACAACCACTTATTCCTATCTTCAAGGGAGAAAGCTACGAATTCTGGAGTACACGTATGTAAACTATACTCAAGTCTCAAGATCTTTTGGACTTTGTAGAGCGTGGATATACAGATCCTGATGAAGAAAATAAGTTGCGAGACAACAAGAAAAAAGATGCTAAGGCGCTGGTATTTATCCAGCAGGCCGTCCACGACAACTTTTTTTCACGTATCGCAACAGCAACCACATCAAAGCAAGCCTGATCCATTTTGCAGAAAGAGTTTCAAGGAGATTCGAAGGTCATTGTGGTGAGACTGCAGTCACTTCGGCGTGACTTTGAAATCTTGATAATGAAAAGTGGTGAGTCTATTGCTAGTTTTCTGTCAAGAGCAATGACAATTGTCAGTCAAATGCGATCCTATGGAGAGAAGGTTACTGATCAGACCATTGTGGAAAAGGTATTGAGAAGCCTGAATCCAAAATTTGATCACAGAGTGGCTTCTATAGAAGAATCTAAGGATCTATCGGTTTTTTCCTTTGATGAACTGATGGGGTCTCTTCAAGCTCATGAGGTGAGAATCAATCGATCAATAGAGAAGAACGAAGAAAAGGCATTCCAAGTGAAAGACACAGCCTCTAAATATGGAGATAATAATGGTCCAACAAGTAGAGGCTGAGGAAGAGGAGGATTTTGCGGTGGTCGAGGTCGTGGTTATGGAAGAGGCAGAGGAAGGAATAATGGGCACATGCAGTCCAATGAGCAAGGCAACACAAAGAATGGCGTCTAATGTCATCATTGCCACCGCTATGGGCATATAAAGGCTGATTGTTGGTTTAAAGACCAGAAAATGAATTTTGCAGCAGAAGAAAATGAGGAAGAGAATTATCTTTTTATGGCTTGCATTGATATAGACCATAAGCCAAGTGATATATGGTTCGTAGATAGTGGTTGTTCAAATCATATGACAAGGGCCAAACCTATGTTTCGGGAGCTTGATGAAAAGCAAAAGAAGAAAGTGCAGCTTGGCAACACAAAAGAGATGCATGTTGAAGGAAAAGGCAAGGTGGTTGTCGACACTAGCCACGACAAAGTAAAAATGTTGGATGATGTTCAATTTGTACCTGATTTAGGATTCAATTTGTTAAGTGTTGGACAACTAATGACTGGCGGATATTCTCTTTGGTTTGATGATGATGCTTGTGTCATTACAAACAAGAAGTCAGGCAAAGAGTTTCGCATCACCAAGACACCAAACAATATGTTTCCGCTGGACGTTTCTAATATGGAAATTTTTGCTCTTGCTGCAAGTGCAAAGGACGACTCGAAGCTATGGCATTTTAGGTACGGTCATCTCAACATAAAGGGCCTGAAATTGCTATGTGATAAAGGTATGGTTCTTGGACTACCGAAAATTAGCTCTCTTGATTTGTGTGAAGGGTGCATTTACGGGAAACAAACCAGGAAATCTTTTCATGTTGGAAAAGCATGGAGAGCTTCTAAATGTTTAGAATTAATACATGCTGACTTATGTGGTCCTATGCAGACTAAGTCCTTAGGTGGGAGTCGTTATTTCTTATTGTTTACTGACGATTATAGTCGCATGAGTTGGGTGTATTTTCTGGAGAACAAGTCAGAAACATTTGAAAATTTTCAGAAATTTAAAGCTTTGGTGGAAAACCAAAGTAGTTGCAGTATCAAAGTTCTTCGCACAGATAGAGGAAGAGAGTTCGTGTCTAACGAATTCAATTTGTTTTGTGAAAAAAATGGTATCCATAGGGAGTTAACAACTCCTTATACTCCGGAGGAGAATGGTGTCGCTGAACGGAAGAACCGAACCATTGTGGAGATGACAAGAAGCATGTTGCGAGCAAAGGAACTCTCAAATCAGTTCTGGGCAGAAGCTGTGGCAGCATCTATTTACTTGCTGAATGTTTCACCAACAAAAGCTGGTATGAATAAAACTCCTTATGAAGCTTGGCATTGCAGGAGACCAAATGTAAGTCATTTACGAGTTTTTGGGTGTGTTGCTTATGCGTTGGTAAACTCACAAGCTCGTCAAAAGATTGATGAGAAATCTGAAAAATGCATTTTTGTTGGCTATTGTACTCAATCCAAAGCATATAGATTGTATAACCCTCTTAATGGCAAGATCTCAGTTAGAAGGGATGTAATGTTTGATGAAAATGCAAGTTGGGAATGTAGTAAAAAGTTGGTCCGACAAGAGATTCCTATGCCTCTTGGAATCACTGAAGAAGAAGAAAAAGAGTCAAGCCCTGCAAGTTCACTTTCAGGTTCTTCTATGGAGTTACAAACTTCACCAATTTCAGCAACTCATGAAGAATCTTCAGATGGGATAGTTCCATTAAGAAGATCAACAAGGCCTAAAATGCCAAATCCCAAGTATGCTAATAACCTTTATGCGAATTGTCAATTTGCTCTTTCTGTTTCAGATCCCTTAAATTATGAAGAAGCTGCAGAAAAGGAAGAATGGCAGAAAGCATTGGTGAAGGAAATGAAATCCATTGAAAAGAATGGAACATGGGAAATGATGGAGTTACCAAAAGGGAAAAACGCAATTGGTTTGAAGTGGGTGTTTAAAACAAAATTTGCCGCAGATGGTAGCCTACAAAAGCACAAAGCTCGTCTTGTGGCAAAAGGCTATGCACAGCAGTATGGTGTTGATTTTGAAGAAACATTTTCTCCAGTAGCTCGATTTGAAACAGTGAGGCTAGTTCTAGCACTGGCTGCACAGTTGAAATGTCCAGTTTACCAATTTGATGTCAAGTCGGCATTCCTCAATGGAGACTTACAAGAAGAAGTCTATGTAACTCAACCTGAAGGTTTCATACAGGAAGGCAATGAAACAAAGGTGTTTAAGCTGAAAAAGGCATTGTATGGCTTGAAGCAAGCCCCTCGAGCGTGGTATAGCAAGATCGATGGTTAGTTCCAGAGAAATGGATACATGAGAAGTGAGAATGTACCCACCTTATATGTGAAGAAGGAAGGTAATGATTTCATCATTGTATGCCTTTATGTTGATGATATCATTTACACTAGTTCTTCTAATTTTCTTGTGGATAATTTCAAGTCTCAAATGATGAATGAGTTTGAGATGTCGGATATGGGGTTATTGCATTATTTTCTGGGCCTTGAATTACACCAACCGAGGATGGAATATTTCTTTTACAAAGGAAATATGGTAGAGACCTTCTCAATAAATTTGGTATGCTCAATTGCAAGCCTGCGGCTACACCAATGAATATAAATGAAAAATTACAGCAGGTGAATGAAGAAGAGTTAGCAGATGCAAGGAGGTTCAGAAGCTTGGTTGGAGGTCTAATATATTTGACGCACACAAGACCCGATATTGCATTTTCTGTTGGTGTTGTTTCAAGGTTTATGCAGCAACCTTCAAAGGTACATTATGGAGCAGCAAAGAGAATCTTGCGGTACATTGCTGGAACTTTGGACTATGGCATTTGGTACTCAAATACCAATAATTTCAGATTGTGCGGGTACACAGATAGCGATTATGGAAGTTCATTGGATCATAGACGAAGTGTTTCAGCAAATGTTTTCACTCTAGGCTTAGGTGCGGTGACTTGGAGTTCAAAGAAGCAAGCTACAGCTACATTGTCAACCTCAGAAGCTGAGTATATTGGAGCAACTTCAGCAGCTTGTCAAGCCGTCTAGCTAAGAAGAGTGTTAGCAGATCTTCAGCAAGTGCAGAGGGGAGCAACGGAGATATTTTGTGACAATAAGGCAACGATCTCCATGACCAAGAACCCAACATTCCATAGCAGGACAAAGCATATTGATATTCGTTATCATTTTATTCGTGATTTGGTAGCAAAGGAGGAAATATTGTTGGAGTATTGCACGACGCAAGACCAGCTGGCAGATGTACTGACCAAGGTTTTATCAAAAGAGAAATTCTGCTATTTCAGAGGATTATTTGGTGTCTGTAGTTTTGAATCAAGGGAGATAGTTGAAAAGTGATTCAAAACAAAGTAGGAACACGTAAATTGGGACATGGATAGTTTGGTTGAACTAGTCTTCTGCATTCTGTTAAGTAGTGTCTTAGTGTTGCTGAAATAGTGTTTTTAGTGGGTTATAGGACCTATATTTTAAGATTAGTTGTTTATCTCTTAGCCTATATATTTGGGCATGTTGTTTTTTGTTATTTGATAACTTCAGTTTAAAAAAGAAGTAGAAGTAACGCAGCTTCTCTTAAAAATATTCTCTGCACTTTCCATTTTGTGTAACAACCGATTTGGTGTGATCGCGTCGTTATATTAATATTTTCTTCTCTTTTCGTCTTTACTTATATATTATTTAATAATTCTATTCTATCCATTACCCTACCTTTTCATAGTAGCTCTACCCCATACCCTAGTTTTCTCGTAGATTTATCATAAAATTATGGATATCTAACATTATGTAACGACAGAGAACGATATAATCTATTCGTTGTATTTAATAAAATAATATAGTACGATACAATACAACACAAAATAGTACAATCCGAGAAAATAGTTGTTTAGAATGAACTCCTTCAACAAGTAGCCACTACCAAAAAATATGGGTAATTTGCGGAGGTTGGAAATTCAATTCGCAGAGGTTAAAAACTGCTATTATAGTAATGATATGAGAACAACCCACAATAATATAAAATACTATAATTTGAGTTTATGGAATTAATAATTAATTTCATTTAAACACGAGAATTAATCATAATTCTAGGACAAGACATGATAGAAAGTATCTCAAACAGAACAATACCTTTGTTTCATTCCATAAATGATGCAACAAACTCCCCTGGAGATCAAGATAAACAAGTCTTCTGGGATTAAAATTTTGTGGCAATAACTTCCAAGGATATTCATGCCAGACAAACCAACACAAGTTATTGGACAGGTACTCAATGGAACCATCATGGCAATTGGAGTCTGACCAAGAGGAGGAGCTCAGTAACCTATAATAGTTCACCTGATGATGTATGGATAATATCCTAAGCCTTTTCATATTTTCCATTGCCTCTTTTCTAAAGCATGATTTTTGAATGTAAGTACACCAGATTGCTTCTACTGTCATGGTCCCCTGGTAAAAATATCATGAGCCACAAATTATAACTTCACATGCCATATAAAATTATTGCGCTTGAAGTTCTTGAAAAGTTACCATTACAAAAAATTAGGGTACAATAATAGTTAGGTCTTTGTCAAGAAATATGTCAGCTCAAGAGAAATGCTCTGTGTAATTAATTCTAATTTCTAATGATACATTTTTATAACTCTAGCGTAAGTTAGTCTCCCTAATTGCATTAGGTTGAGTATAACTCTTGTGTGTGTGTGAATACACTCACTGCACTAAATGAATACAACAACAAAGCTTCACTCATTAAAAAATAATTAATGATCAAGTAAATTTTGGACCAAGGATTAAACGGCTGCTAAACTAATTCATGACTTGATAACATAAGATAAACGAATTTTGATTTATGAAAACTAAAAATTGAAAATTATTGCAGTATTTAGCCTACTTACAGTATTGTTGACCATCACATCTTCTAAATCTTCACTGTTCCATAGTCTGCTAGGTTGTCCGGAATCTTTTTGCATTTTCACTACATATCTACCCATGTCTTGAATTAAGTCATGCATTTGAATTGTATCATATATAGAGATGAACACAAGAGATTTCTCAATTAGACCATGCAATCTGATACGAGCGCCCAAATCATAGCTCTCAAGAATTTCAATGGTCTCATCTTTCTTCCTCCCTCTAAAGAAGCATGCTATATCTAGAAATATTGTTTTCTCTTTATCTTGCAACCCTTCAAAACTTATTTTGAGGTTTTTAACAATATCTGGACTAGATTCTCTCTTTATCATGTCTACTATTTCTTTCCACATAGTTGTATCTTGATTATGTAACCAAATCCCCCACAATTTCAACGCTAAAGGAAGGCCTTTAGCATGACTTACTACCTCCAACGCCAGCTCCTTAATATGCTCATCTGGAGCTTCGTCCTTGAAAGCATAATGATTGAACAACTGAAGAGCATCATGTTCGAGTAGTGTAGTCACCTCATGTACTACATTATTCTTTCCTATAATTTTCTTGTTTCTAGCTGTTGCAATAATTCTGCTGCCACTGCCAAACCAACGAAGATCCCCTGCTAAATACTCCCAATAATCATGATGATTAATGTCATCAAGCACGACTAAAACCTTCATAAAACGAAGTCTATGAGCCATCAGGCGTTTTCCTTCCTCCTTATTATTCACATATTTTTTGTCTTCCCTTAACAATTCAGAGAGAAGGATATTTTGCAGAGAATGCATTTCATTTGTGTTAGTTTCTTTTACATCTGCAAGGAAACTTGCACCATGAAATTGAGGTGAGAGTGTATCAAAAACAGCTCTTGCTATAGTCGTTTTACCCACTCCCCCCATTCCCCAGATCCCCAAAATCCTAACATCATTGGTTTCCATCTCTAGTAGGAATTTTATTTTCTCCAAATGAGTATCTATTCCCACAATATCTTGCAAATAAGATGAACAAGTCTTGCATAATTTGGAAGAAACATCGTCAACAAGTTCTCGAATACATTCTGATTCAATCCTGCATGATCATGATAGAAGGGACAAGACACATAAATCGAATTCCTCAAAATATTATCTATGTAACAACGTCATTGAGTAATTAAATTGTTATAAATATATAAAATCAACACAAGTGACTTTAGCAAGTAATTTAGTATACTTAGATGACCATAAAAGTTATTCACTCAATAGAAATAAATAATTTTTTGAGGTACAGATTTGTTCTATAGTAGAATATTAGCTAGGATGTTTCAATTTCTATGTTTTTCACTTACCTGTCATGAATATTACAACCTTTTAGATCCGCAGCATCACTTAGAGCAGTCCTCCATCCTTTCACCTTCTTCATTCCTTCAATATCTTTCATATACTTCGATTCGTGTTTGGAAAAGGCTTCTGCAAAGCTCTCTGTTTGGTGTCGAACGTGTGATGGATCTACATCATAGAAGACTGGTATGACTATTTGTCCCTTTTCTTCCTTGCATTTCATAATCTTCACTAGTTCATTCAAGCACCACCTCGATGTAGCATAATTCTTTGAGAAAATGATGAGTGCAACTTGAGACTCTTCAATAGCTTTCAAGAGTTCTTGTGGGATGGAATCACCATTCTCTAGCCTTCTATCATCTTGAAAGGTGAATATTCCCCTATTTTTCAAACCTTCGTACAAGTGACCTGTAAATGTTCTTCGAGTGTCTTCACCTCTAAAACTTAGAAAGACATCATACTTCCATTGAGGACAGTATTGTGAATCACTCGCAGAAAAAGAAGAAGATGCCATGGATGTTGATCTGAAAAAGTAAGCACAAACTTTTTGTTAATTACAAGATGAAGAAATAGAAAGAAAATGAAAGAGAATTGATTCTGTGAATTATTAATGCTCTACTCCACTTGTCATTAGAATCATTGGGGAAAAAAAGAAGAATATAAAAGTGACACGTGGCCTACTTGAATGGAAAAGAAGAATCAACAACTATAAAGAAAGAATAGAGGAGGACAGTAATATGTACAGTAACGGTTGAAAAAGTCTTCATCCATCAAAATGTGTCTTTGATGTGTTTGGTAAGGAGGAAAATATGTTCCAAAATAATGTTCGATTTGTCATATTCAATTGGTCAAAAATGTTTCAAATTTAGAAGTATAATTTCTAAATATTTTATGAGTTAACACTTGACAAACTTAAAGGACCAATAGAAAGTTTCACACATAATAGTTTATGAAACTCGAGAAAAGCGAATGCTTTAGGTATGATTTTGACCATTAATATTTTCTCCTTTTTTTAATTTTGAGAAAATGAATTCTTTTATGATTCTGACAAAAAAGAAAAAGATTGAGGGGTAAATGGAAATGAATAGCATACAATTTCTTCACATATATTTTTTTTATTAAAAAAGGAGACTTGTGGTTTCTGACATGGTATACTTTTGTCTGCTATTTACTTTTGCCCTTTTTCACTAACAAAGAGCCATCAAAAATTAAAAATAAAAGTGTCCATCTTATCGAGGGAAATGCGTAAAATTAATGTACATGATGTAATTTAAGTGGTTAATTTATCTACAAATGTCATGGTAACTTCATCAGACTGCTGGATCATAATTTACAGTGCTTCATATGAATAGAGATTATGCTTCTTCAGTAGAACTTGGCAGTGGAGAAGAAAGTATATATTTGAGCTCCAAATGAGTATCTTTTCCCACAATATCTTGCAAATAAGATGAACAGGTCTTGCATAATTTGGAAGAAACATCATCAACAAGTTCCCCAATACAATCTGCTTCAATCCTACAAGAAGTACTTCACACTGTAAGTGCATAATCATGAACACATAAATCAAACTGTAATTGCATAATCACGAACAAACTGTAAGTGCATAATCACGCCTAGTAAAGCACATGGGCTCCCACGCCTTCCCCGCATTTATATTTGGTTGTGACATTGATTAAATTGCTGACTAATATTGTGCATGAAGTTGACGAATTCCAACATAAATTGAGAAAAGGTCACCAAACTCCAGCCTCAATAATAAATGGAGTTAAATACATTTGGGGTGTGTTTAGTAGAGTAAATATGAATATTCAAGTAAATAATATACACATATATTGTACGTATTTCAATATAACATTTCGACAAAAGTGTATACTCTTTAATACTCCCTCTGTTCCTTTTTACATGTCATAGTTTTTTTTAGAGTCAAACAATATGAATTTTGATTAACATTTTAAAATGTATTTTTTCATCATATTGTTATTAAAAACGTTACAATTTAGATTACATTTTGTATAGCTTTTGAATATCTAATTTTTTAAAAAAAATATCGAATTAATAGAATCTAATTTAGCTTTGAAAATTAGTCAAATTAACTTTCGAAAAGCACTGTAAACAACTGAACGGAGGGAATAGTAAGGAGTGATAAGTGTTGGTAGTTATTTAGTTCTTCTCATTTATGGTTATATGGGCCCACTATCCATCTGCACAAAGAAAAGTTGGACCATATTTACTATTATGAGCCAACAACACAAATCTCACTAGTTTAGGGCTAATTACGTATTTTTTATTTTAATTTTTGAAATTCTTTTTTACCATATTTACTTCGCCAGATACATGTATCTGACACACTCAAATACAATGAGTACTCTCTTTCTCACCCTCTCTCTATGTATTTATATTTTTGAATGTATCTGATATATATATATAGTATCAAAAGATTCATGTTTACTCTCTCGCTCGCCTCTCTCCCTATATATCTGTTAGTATTTATGGTAAAATGTTTGTGTAATTAGATAGTTTTCTTACTATTGTTGATGGATCGTTATCTTCCATCACAATGAATGGTTAAAGTCAAGTTGTGTTGTCGGTGACAAAGAAATTACCCTTCTTTTTTTTCTTTGCACCTTTCATCCACTTGTATAGTGGTCTATTGTGTGCATATACACTGGAGTTTTTGAAGTCTAGTCTTCATATTTTGTCGGTCACAAGAAATTGCTTGGAAATAATCTTACAATTTCAAATAAACAAGGTCCACAATTTGTTAGGTAAAATTTCATATTACATTGGAGTTTTGAAGTCTAGTCTTCATACATTGTAGGTCACAAAGAAATTGCTAGGATATAACCTTACATTACAATTTTAAATAAATAAGGCCCACAATTTGTTAGTTAAAGTTTTATTTTATACCATTTTATTTAGATTATTTTTATAAATTCAGTCTATTTCGACTGAGAAATAATATTTTGTTTCAAATGTGAGTTTTAATGGATATCAATAAAGTCGATATGATATTTCATATTCAAATACCAATAATCATTAGGTGATTTAGTTCTTTTCGTAAGAATCTTGATTAAAAAGATTTACTCAAGTAATAATATTAATAAAATAATTGAGATGATAACACCACCATCATAAAATTTGAAAAAGAAAATAAAAAAGATATAAAAAAACTTTACTGTACAAAGACTTTGGAAAATCGAGATTATAACACCACGCATGTTCCTTATATCTACTATAAAATTACTATTAGCATATTTCAAATAACATTTAAGTAGCGTTTGCATTAGAGGCGCACATTGATATGATCATGGGACATTGCATTTTTCAAAGATCACTTAGTTTGCGAGCCTAACGTCAGTGTATTATGTCATACATCACTTCTTCAGATATCAAGTCAAATATATGTTAATAAGAATCGTATATCTAAAATAAGTAACAGACAATACACTTATATCACTACTACATCTCTTTATTTCGTTGCTCTAAACTCACTGCACTGAATTACTTAATCCGCCTTCTGGATTAACTCCGATTCTTAAGCTGCTTCTATCATGAATATGAATGGAGATTATGCTTCTTCACTAGAATAGTTGAGCTCTAGATCTTGCAAAATTTGGAAGATGGGGTCTACTCCAATTGAATTGATGAATTATTGCTATGGGGTCCACAGTAATATGAACACAATGGACAGCTCAAAATATTAGTGGATGAAGCTGCAAAGAAAGACTATACCTTGGAAAATATCTTCGTTGAATCGAATTATTGCGAGTTAATTCTACTCGGTATCTTGCACCTGCATATGGGTATGACTTAATTCAGATTCGCATCAAAACTAAAGTCTCACATTGAGAGTAAAACACCTCCTACGAAGGCTACATTCAAGGGCCGAACTCAAAATATTTAGTTAACGATGAAGAAGTAATTATCAATCTACCACAAACATTATTGGTATCCCTCTCTCTTTTCTGCCAAAGAAAAAGACCCCTTAATTTTTCGGTTTCCCACCTGGTGTGCAGTACCCACATTGGAGCCCGACTAAAGGATAATGAGTCCGCCTCCTACTCTTCTCACTTAAATATCAAGCTTAGAGATTTACATTATTTGGGTTAAGTCAAAAATTATATTTTCATTAATTTTTTTTTAAGATGAAGAATTTTAATTTTTGAAATAAAAAATAAAAAATTACTAGGTTTTGCCAAAAAAAAAATACTAGGTTCTGTTGAACGCGTAGTCTCCTAGTTGTTATGGCCAACATTGCAAGTTAGAGCACTAGACAATTTTCTTTCTAAAGAGAATTACAAGGTAATTTACATAAAGAGTAGTTAGTAACAAATATGTTTTTTCGAAATCAAAACTTCTCAACGGTTGATATTCTATTTTGCTTCTTCTTCTTCTTCTTCTGCCTCCTCGTCTATTCGATCTACCTTTTAATAATTGTAGTTAACTAATAATTCTTTTCATTTATGGTTATGGACTCACTCTAAGAAAATTGTTACTAATAATTGTTTGATTCCTTTTAGTCATTCTCTGAAAAAATGACAGTCATCTATATTTAGTAACAATTTAATTTTAAAATGTTTATTTTACCTTTAATGAAATGATTTATAGCCACACAAACATTTATCACTTGTTTTAGATAACAAGTTTCAAAAGTTTGTCTTTTTCTAAAGGCATAATACATAAACATGACCCTTAACTTGGCGTCAACTGGCAACTATGACCTCCAACTTTGGGTGTGCACAAGTAGACACTTTAACTTGTATAAAATTGAACAAGTAGACACACATGTCCTACATGACATAATACACGTAGGACGCCATGTAGGACACAAAATTGCCATGTAGGTGCCATGTAAGACGTATGTGTCTATTTGTTCAATTTTATACAAGTTAAAGTGCCTACTTGTGCACACCCAAAGTTAAAGGTCATAGTTGCCAGTTGACGCCAAGTTAAGGGTCATGTTTATGTATTATGCCTTTTCTAAATTCCGTTTCAAGTTAAACTATATCATATAAAATAAGACGCAAGGAGTATTTCTTTTCATTTATAGTTATCTTAGAATTGGATAGCTAAGAAACAGATGATACACAAGTATGTCATTTTGTTCTAAACTCACTGCTGTGAATTAACTACTTAATCCGTCTGCTGGATTGACCATTTTCAGTAATCAACTCCGATTCATAAGTTGCTTATACCGTGGATATCAATGGAGATTACGCTTCTTCAGTAGAAACTTGGTAGTGGAGGAGAAATATTCGGGCTATACATTCCATAGGAACAATGTTTGCTCAACCACTTGAGCTACATTGGTTCCAAGAGATGTGTCACATCACCTGTACTAAGACGGGAGCTACATATGTTCTTTTGCGAATCAATTTCTCAAGCCAAGAATCTAGTTGTTCTGTGACAAACAGAGGAAATATGTCTCCTTCATAAGCAGTGTCACCTCCAGTTTGCGCTGCAAAAATAATCCAAATCCAAAAAACTGGAGCTTGTTAAAAACATTTAAAAGTAATCGAGATATAGATGTTAGTATTACTTTATCAAGATGGATTTCAACAAGAAACAACAGACACTAAAAATGTAACAATCAGAGAGCATAAAAAATGAACTAATAGTAAGTCTGGACTTAACGAGAAGAACTTCAAATGAATCTTCATCTACAAATGATAGCTCAGTGAAATCTTTATATACGTGAGGTACCGTATACATCTGGAGGATGACATGATCAGCGGAACAACTTTAATTAATAATGAACTATAATATTAACACCATTTACATTTTTCGACATGAAAATCATAAAACAAAGCCAAAATCTGAAACTAAGTCCACAAAAAAAAATACAGAAAACTGGCTTTCAGTAAATGAATTATGATGGAGAACCAAGATATGACACAAGTCGCAGGATGTCATAAGCTAGTATTCTGTCATTTATCTTATGTTTTTGATAATGGTAACTTATTTTATCTGATAATAAGAAGCAAGAAGCAATTGAGCGTTTAGGCGCAGACTCTTTCTTGATCAGTCGTGATCCTGAGCAGATGAAGGTGAATATAATAACTCGTTATCATTGAACTGTGTGATCATCTTATCTGAATGTTTAAACTGTTTGAGAGAGCACTCTTTATTTAATTAATTGAGTCTTCAACACATTGCTGCCTGATTCTTTTCATGAGTCAAGCACTTGAAATTCTTTTTTTGACAATGGTGGTGTTGAGATTTTGAACGCATGACCTCCGCCTGCTCTGGTTCCATGTTGAAGTGTGTGACAATGTTATCTAAAAGCTTAAGTTGTCATGCCAGTTTAACAATTTAAACACGAGAATGGGGGCTAATCTTTTGTTTATTCGTTTTATTTATATACGAACAGGCTGCAATGAACACATTGGATGGGATTATCGACACTGTTTCTGCTGTGCACCCTATTCTTCCATTGCTTATGTTATTGAAATCTCATGGTAAGCTTGTTATGGTTGGTGCACCAGAAAAACCGGTGGAGTTGCCTGTGTTTCCGCTACTTATGGGTAAGCATATATAGTTTTCTTTACGCACGATTTCAAATAAAAAAGTTCAGACTAAAGTGGAGTATATATAATGTGGCCCTTCCCGCACATAGTGGAAGCTTAGTGCATCAGACAGTCTTTTTTTTTAGACTAAAGTTCGTGCATATAATGTGGAAAACAGGAAGGAAGCTAGTGGCTGGAAGTTGCATGGGAGGGATGAAAGAGACTCAAGAAATGTTGGATTTCGCGGCAAAGCATAACATAACACCAGATATTGAAGTCGTGCCAATGGACTTTGTGAACACCGCGTTGGAACGTCTTCTGAAATCAGATGTGAAATATCGTTTTGTGCTCGACATCGGCAATACATGGAACAAGAAATGAGAATAGGGGGAGTTCAATTATCTAGCAGTGTTTCTTTGCTTGGATTACATTATTTTCAGAGATGATTAATTACATGTGTTTCTTTCACTTAATAAAATAGAAAAAAAATGTAACATTTTACCATAGATATCAGCGGAGACTATGCAATTTCAGTAGAACTTGATGGTTGGGGAGAAATTATTTGAGCTTGAGCATTGGAGCTACATTGGACTCCGAAGCTTCTTTCATCCATCTGCAATTTGTTTTTGGGGTTATCTATTTGTCAGGAAATAGAAAATGTGATTATATTTCGAAATGATGAATTTTTGCATACCCAAGTTGTTTATCAGAAAACATGTTCTCTTCATAGGCAGTGTACCCAAAGTAGAGGAAAGAATGAGAAGATTAATTTATATATAAACAGAGAACATAAATTCATGAGGTATATACATACCTATATTTAATCTATAATCTCGAGCTTGTGGGAAAGAGCAGTAAGAGTGGCCTTTGTTTCTTAGAAGAGGAGCAACTGGCCTCTTCATATCTGCTCTTCCTTATCCCAATGTGAAGTGAAGCTTCATCTTTATACAACAAACGAACTCCAAATACCTTCTTTTCTCCAAATTCTAAACTGATAATGCCATAGTCATTTGGTGTTTTTCCATTTGCATTAGATGCATCCCATAAGCCACCAAGAGGTATCAAGAAAAAATGAATAGGAGGTATAAAATGATATTTTGAATGGTTGGATAAGGCAAGTTTCTGGGTCATCCCTTCATAACATAAGGCAATTAAGTGAGCTGTGATGTCAATTAATTCGCCCGAGTAACATATAGCAAATCCCAAGAAGTTGTCTGCGGCATACCAATTCTCAGGCAAATTGACTGATACACTTGTATCCATTCCCTGATGATGGAACCAACTTGGGATATTCCACCACCGACTCGTAAACACTCTTAGTGACGTGGAATCTGAAACAGAGATGTCATGCTGCAATAATGAGATATTCTGAAACAACGAATTACCGATTGAATCATTGCTCCAATCTGCAAATATTGTGTCTAATTGCTGTGGAAATTCTGGCTGCTGTGTAAGCCTCTTGCAGTATGATAAGTCCAAGAATAGTAGAGCACCAAGATGGGCTATGCTTTGAGGCAAATGCTCAAAATTATTTCCACTGAGATTCAACTCTTTCAAAGAGGATAAGGATCCAATGTCTTCTGGAATTCCTCCATCTATTACATTGCAGCAATTAAGATTCAGTTCTTCCAGTGAGAATAAACCTTCATTCACCTGAGGGAACACAAAGTACACTCCATCTTCTGATTTTACTTTTGCAAAATTCAATAATTTAAGCTTGTTCAACCGGACAATGGAAGACGGAGGTCGTGAGATTAGAGTATAGTTGGCATCAAGCTGCTCCAATTTTTCTAAATCACCTATCTCTTCTGGCAAGCTTTCAAGTTTTGCGCAGGTCGACACATCTAGCTTCACCAAACCTTTCAACTTACAAATGCTGCTTGGAAGAGATACAAGGTTTTTCATGCCACTCAAATCTAGCTCTGTAAGGTGAGCTTGGGGATGAATGATAGATAATGGCAGTTCCCTTATCCTAGAGTTTGACATTGTAATCTTTAACTCCGGCTTCATTCTTCCGAGGATTTCTGGAAATTTCTTTAAACTATAGCAGAAGCTTAGATTCAGAGATTCAAGAGATTCTAACATATGGAAACCTCTCGAGTCTTTCACAATAATACAAATCTAAGTGGATCAGTTTTCTGGAACATTCCAAGGAATGGTGAACCTCTTCAAGACTCGTACATTCCCTTAGATTCAAATACTTCAAATTTGGCATCCCCTTGAAATCTGGTGTTCTCTTATAAAGATATGGCACATGGACCTAACTCAACCTCAAAAGCTAGCTCATGAGGGGAGGTTTGTCCAAGTCCATATAAGGAGACCAAATTCCCATCCCTCTACCGATGTGGGACTTCTTAACACTCCCCCGCACGCCCAGACCTCAACTGGAGCGTGAACACTTCTAAATGGGGGCCCAACATCGGTGAACAACAAATTGGGATGGGCCTGGCTCTGATACCATATAAAGATATGGCACATGGACCTAACTCAACCTCAAAAGCTAGCTCATGAGGGGAGGTTTGTCCAAGTCCATATAAGGAGACCAAATTCCCATCCCTCTACCGATGTGGGACTTCTTAACATCTCTTGAGGCTTTTGCAGCTCCTTAGATCTAGCCTCCGTAGAGACAGCAATTGCTGCTATTCAAAACACAGAAAGAATGATGAAAAATGAGCAAAGTAGTAAACACCATTTTTTAGATTATGACTCAACGTGTGAAATTAGAAATTGTTAATTTTACTTTATATGGAAATTGCATGCTCAGAAAATAGATTAAAATGTTATTATTATAAATAAAAGGTAAAATATCTAAAAAAAGACCTTAACCTTAGTGTACTCTTAAGTGTCCCCTATACTTGTCTTTTTGTTTCATCTTTAGATACGATGACTGTTCATTTTAAGTGTGTATTTCTCTTTTTTGGCAAAATACGTATGTAAAACTCCTTTTCTTTTTGTAAAATAGGCAGGTTTAGCTGAAATTGGAACAAGTCTAGCATCTTCTCTGCAAAGATGGATAATCAAGAACTGAATGATTTATGTGAAGCCACTGGATATACATGCCATTTAAGTACTTGGGTGTCCCAATATCATCAAAAAAAAACTTTTAGCTGTTGACTGTGAAATATTGATAGATAAGATGATCTGTAGAATCAAGACATGGAAATCGAAGCATTTGTCTAAGATTTTTTCATGTTGGTATTGGGAAAAAGATATGTGGAACCAAAAGGTGCCAAGACCACAGCTAGTATGCAAGCAAATTCTGATGGAATCCATGTACATGACAACAGAGTTACTTCATAAAAGACACAATCGTAAAGAGAGAAGAAACACTACAAAGAGGAATTTAGGGAGGACAGGGGGAACAAAGAATTTTAGGAAAGATACAAGTGTTAATTTTTACTGCTTTCTACTTGTAGTAAAGAACGAAGTTTAAATAAAGAAGATGTTGGTTATTGACCAAAAAAAGAGCTGAAAGATGTTGTTCAATAAGTATTCAATACCAAAAATAATACAAAATACAATAATGATTTGAGTTTATGGAATTAATAACTTTTTTCATTTGAACACATGATGAATCATAGTTCTAGGAAAAGAAAAAATAGAAATTATCTCAAATAGAACGGTACCTTTGTTTCATTCCATAAATGATGCAACAAACTCCACCGGAGATCAAGATGAACAAGCCTTCTAGGATTAAAATTTTCTGGCAATAACTTCCAAGGATAGTCATGCCAGACAAACCAACACAAGTTGTTGGGCAGGTACTCAATGGAGTCCTCATGGCAATTGGGGTCAGACGAAGAGGAGAAAGATATCCTACATAAGTCATTCTCATCACATATGCATAATATCCTAAGCCTTTTCATATTTTTCATTGCATCTTTGCTAAAGTATAGTTTATCAACATAAGTACACCAGATTGCTTCCATTGCCATGATCCCCTGGTAAAAATATCATGAGTCCAAATTATAACTTCACATGTCGTGTAAAATCTGTTTACCAATATCACTACTTTCTTACTCCTCGCATGCAAATTTTTCGGCATGCTTAGTATTAAATAGTTGGATAATATTAGCTTAAAAATTTACTAATTGAGTTATTACATACAAAGAATCGTACACATTTTAAGTTAATTTAAAGAATGAAAGTTAAATTAAACGTATTAAAGCTATTAGACTAATTCATGGCTTGATAACATAAGATTAATAAATTTTGATATATGAACACTAAAAATTGAATATTATTGCAGTATTTAGCCTACTTACAGTATTGTTGACCACATCTTCGAAATCTTCAATGTTCCATAGTCTGCTAGGTTTTCCAGAATCTTTTTGCATGTTCACCACATATCTACCCATGTCTTGAATTAAGTCATGCATTTGAATTGTATTATATTTCGATATGAACACGAGAGATTTCTCAATAAGACCATGCAATCTGATACGAGCGCCCAAATCATAGCTCTCAAGAATTTCAATGGTCTCATCTTTCTTCCTCCCTCTAAAGAAGCATGCCATATCTAGAAATATCGTTTTCTCTTTATCTTGCAACCCTTCAAAACTTATTTTGAGGTTTTTAACAATGTCTGGACTAGATTCTCCCTTTATCATGTCTACAACTTCTCTCCACATAGTTTTATCTTGATTATGTGACCAAATCCCCCACAATCTCAACGCTAAAGGAAGGCCTTTAGCATGACTCACTACCTCCAACGCGAGCTTCTTAATATGATCATCTGGAGCTTCTTCCTACAAAAGTAAGAACAAGAAGTACTTCACACTACAAGTGCAAAATTATGATTAAATGGACAAAACACATAAATCAAAATCCTAAAATTATTATCTATGTAACAATTTCATTGAGTAATTAAATTGATATAAATATATAAAATCAATATAAGTGACTTTACCAAGTAATTTTGGTATACTTGGTTGACCATAAAAGTCATTCACTTATTGACAGAAATAAATTATTTAAGATTCTGTTTGGCTCATTTTTTAGGTACAATATAGTAGGATATTATCTAGTATGTGTAGCTAGTCTTCATGATAAATAAATTTATGATTCAAATCATGTGTTTTTAATTCACCCGTCACGGATATCATATCCTTTTAGATTTGCGGCAGCAGTTAGAACAGTTCTCCATCCTTGCACCTTCTGCATCCCCTCAACGTCATCCTTATAGCTAGATTAGTGTTTGGCAAATGCTTCACAAAGCTCTCACTTTGGTATCGAACATGTGATGGATCCACATCATAGAAGATCGGTATGACTATTTGTCCATTTTCTTCCTCCTTGCATTCCATAATCTTCACTAGTTCATTCAAGCACCACCTTGACGTTGCATAATTCTTTGAGAAAACGATAACTGCAACTTGGGACTCTTCTATAGCTTTCAAGAGTTCTTCTGAGATGGAATCTCCATGCTCTAGCCTTTTATCATCTTGAAAAGTGAATATTCCCCTGTTTTTCAATCCTTCGTACAAGTGACCCATAAATGTTCTCCGAGTGTCAGCACCTCTAATAATTAACTAGCCTTTGTCTTACACTCTTACTAGCTTGCTTGTGTATCGAGGACATGATCAGTATAACTATAGATAGGAAGATTTGGAGGTTGAAAATTAGGATATAAGATTGTCGTTGTCTAGTTTTCTTATTAGTATTGTTTTATTACTCTCCTACTATCTTGTTTTTTTATTTTAGCATCCTCTTAATTTCGATTATCGTATTATTTATTGTTTGTGTTATTCTCTTCTCTATTTAGTTCTCGTAAATTTCAAATCTTCGATCCTACTTCTTGTTCTCACGTGTGCTTGATCTAAGTAATTATAATTAATAAAAATAATTCAAATTCTCAACAGTTTTTTTAAAATAAATTTTTTGGCTGTGGTTGTACATATGAGTAAGTAAATGTAACAAACCCGAATTACTCACTATATACATTAATAAGAGAATTAGAATGTGATTACAATTTTAGAATCTAAATTGCCATACTTAAACTACTAAATTACAACAGAAATATTGAAATAACAAGTAATAGAGATAAGAATGGAAACGAGAAGCTTAGACTCTAAAAGAAGAAGAAGAGAGGACAAACATTTTCTTCAATATACATAACTCATTCTTTCAAACCCACTCTTCCTTTTAATGAGATGCTAATTGGGCTTGAATCCCAAATAAAATCCTCAATATTTTACTCGGCCTAATCCCGATCACCACTTCTGACCCATAAGCCTTTACATAGTTAACTTAGTTTATAACAGTAAATAACGATAAATCTTTTCTGTCATTTTATATATATATAATCGGACTTTAGACCACCAAATCACCAACTCTATTAAAAGAATAAGACCAGAGAATATAAACTACTACTACTATATGAAATTTAAATAGTTTGAAATGAGACGCTTAAAGTGAAGACAAGTTTTACCAAAACAATGGAGTACGTATGAACAAGAAGACTTCAAAGAAAAATGATCCATTTTTTTATCCGTCTAAATTATCACTCAATTTATATTAAAACATATCTTAATATTGAATTTACTAAATATTTATTTTTAATCGTCAATAAATATATGTAGATCAATTCAATATCGAAGTATATTTTAATACAAAAAATGCAATAACTCAGATAGACAAATAAAACAACATATAGTTATAATAGTTTAAACATATTTTTAACTATTAACTTTAGATTTTACTATATTCACCCTTGAGCCGCCCCTGAATCGACATATATGTATATTTTATGTTAGGCTTCTTAAATTATTTTATTTCTACTCAAAGAATGACATCACCTAGTGATTTATGTTCTTTTTGTTGTTTAATGTGATTATTTTAAGTAATGTTAGCTAGCGTTTGACCTCAAGTTTCCAAATATTTTTGGCAAATAATATTTGGGTTAAGTTTTTGGTGAAATTACATCATGTGTTTGGCTCCAAGTTTTCTCAAGAATATTTGACTATTTCAAAAAATATGATTTATACCCATAAATTTTAAAAACTATTAAAAATATCCATAAATTTGTATCATCTATTAATAGTGAATATGTTCCGTTAAAAAATAACCTTATAACATAATTGATAACAATCAACAACAACAAAATAACAATATATGCAAGAGCAATACATTAATCGCATATTCAAACTTGTCATTGATTCGGTTATAATTATAACCCATTAAAAAAAATTGTTCTTTTTTCTCAATTTTGGAACTCAAATTAGAATTCAAACTTTTCCGAAGGAGATAGTAACAAACTATTCCTTTATCTTTCCACATTCTACGAACAATCTCTTTCCTACAAGCTTTCATTTCTAGATCAGATGACAGAAAGACGAGACAATATTGTTACTCTGAGTCGATTGTTCATTATCTTTATTAGTAACCATATCATCACGTTCATGTTCATTGAATATTTCATCATTGTTTTGATTATCAGGCAAAAAATTATGTAATACGGCACAAACAACTACTATTTTCACCTGCATGCCTAATTCATAGTTGTTCATGTCTTGTCGTGGTATTCTGAATCTACTTTTTCCACGCATCAAATGTTCCCCTCAGACTATTAAGGGAAAGCAAGGACACCAAAAAGGAATTTCAGTAATATCGTACGGTCGAAAGACAATGTCATTGAAGGGCATAATATAGGTCTTCTCACCTGCGTAAAGACATTGAATTAGTTCTCAATGAGTCTCTGATTTCCTTCCCTTATTTTTTTTTATGCATTTCATTCTCTATTTGGCCCGCTTCAAACAAAATGATTGGATTTGATTTATATTTGTCATTCGTTAGTCTATTGGCTAGCTCATAGAATCGCCCATCGTTATCTTTCGTCTCAAATTTACCTAAGAATAATTAAAAATTTCCAAATATACCCTTTGTATTAACCGTTGAGCATTTGTTACTAAGTATGTATGGATGATTCTTCATATTATCAGTGTATATAAGTTAATTAGATTATTTATAACTTAATGAAATGTATTTTAGGTACATAAACGTAGATGTTTTTCCTGCATTAAATGCATATATTGGACTTGCTGAACCTGCACTTGTTGGATCTTGGCAAAGTGAAACCAAGGTAATATTTTTTTGTCTATATTTTTATTTTATTATATAGTCACTTGAATATATGGTTACATTTTTAATTAATTATGTTGTTTTATTTATTTATCACTAACAGGATTATCAATTTTGGACTCAAACTAATGATTCTGGTAATTTCAAGATAAATAATGTAATGTTCTTTCAATTACATTACGCAAAGAAGCATGTCTATAGTTAACTAACTCTTTTTCATACTTAGGCTCTCTTTCACTTTTCCTATAGTCCTGCAAATGATATCGCATTTCTTTGTTATTTAATAGATAGAGATGTTTAATATGGTTGGTGAGCATGTTGTTTAATAGATAAAGATGTTTGATATGGTTAGTGAGCATGTTGTTTAATAGATAGAGGAGTAATCTAGTTATTTATTAGTAGTAATAGGTAAATATTATGGATATTTTTTATAAAATATAAAAGTTTGGGATAATTTTTAAATTTCTTACAATTTTCAAATACTAAAACTTGGTCCAAAAATCATTTTTTTCCCTAGTATTTGAGAACTTGGGATTCTTGACAATATATTTGCCAAGTTATGTAGCCAAACGCCACTGACCAAGTTTTTTCCAAATTTTCCCAAATTTTATTTGGGGCGGGGTTCTTATTCCAGAGTATTGACAAAATTGATTATGTCGAATGACATGCGGGCTTACCTATTAAGAAAAAGAATATCAAATAAAATAATTAATGAATCTATTGGATGTGTTTCTTGTTAATAAATTTAATTTAATACAACAAAAAATCTGAATTAATCAGATCAATTAAGTATACCTTATTTATTTATTTATTTTTGTATGTACTATACTATATTATAATTAATAAATATACTATTTTCAATTGGTAGGGTCGACTTTCCATTTATTGTTATACTTAATTTTTATTTTTTATCTTTTATTTTTGTATGTACTATACTATATTATAATTAATAAAGATATTATTTTCAATTGGTAGGGTCGACTTTCCATATATTGTCAACCATCCTAATTATTGTTATATGGATAATGACTCACTCACTATTTTAAAGAGCTAAAATATTTTTGTTTTTAGATTATTATTTGTCATATATATTAATATCTAATTATTTTTGGAATTATGTGGTGCAGTCAACAAATTACTATGAGAGTTGCAATTTTTAAAAAATCTGTACGAAAAATAATATAAGTTACAATTTTTTACATGTTAATTTGATAAAAGTTTACATAATTTGATTTAAAAGTAAAACATAACCATTAATATAGAACGAAAAGAGTAATATTTATAGTAATATTACAAGTATACTATTTTGATAAAATTCTCTTCATTTTTTAAAAAGTTATTTTGTACCTCACATAATATATACAATATAAGACAAAAAAAAATCCTTACAAAATACTAAAGTTTTTTCTGTTTGGTCCCTTGGCTACTTGTTCTCAAAATAAAATATCTATTTTAACCATATAGACTCGAAAAATCGAGTCGGAAACCAAAAAATAAAGATCTACTTTTAATGAGGAAATGACAACCACTTCTTTTGTCCTCTCCAATAATATTGCTTTCTCTTTCTTATATATTATATGCCACATAGTATAGTACATTACTCAAAAAATCAAGAATCACCTAAAAAAAAATAATATGGAAAAATCACATGAGAATGAACATCCAATTAAGGCATTTGGATGGGCAGCTAGAGACACTTCTGGGGTACTTTCTCCACTCAATTTTTCAAGAAGGTACAAATTTAATTTATTCATTTTTTCGACTCGTGAAATTATACTGAATACGTTATTGTTATTGTTGTTGAGGTTTAATTTGGATTTTGAAATGGATGCAGGGTAACTGGTGAAAAAGATGTGCAATTCAAAGTTATGTATTGTGGAATTTGTCATACTGATCTTCATCAAATCAAGAATGAATGGGGCATCACAAAATATCCCATTGTACCTGGGCAAGTTTACTAGATCTTTATTGTTTTTTTTTAATTTTTTTTTGTGTTCCTTATCTGCGATCGTCGGAAAATTTTACTGTGTAGTATATAAGTAACAAAATTTGCACGTATTTATGCCAAAATTGTTGAATCGATTATATATACATAGAGAAAGTATTGAAAACATCCTTTGAATTTAATTCAAATTATTAGTTCATCCCTGAACTATTGATAGCCTTAAAAATACTTTCTATTTGACTAACTAAACTTAAATATACCTTCGATATACTCCCGATCCGTCACATGACATAGCAAGTGGTCAAACTCTTGTAGGAGCATGAAACTCTTAATAAAAAATCAAAAAAAGTGTTGAAAACATCCCTAAACTTGGCGAGAATTATGAGTGTATTTCACTCATGTTGCAAGATCGGGATGTATTTATATTCAGTTAGTCAAGTAAAAACGTGTTTTAAGACTGTTAATAATTCAGGGATAAAAATAGTAATTTTCGCCGAGTCTAGAGGTATTTTCAATACTACTCTCTATATATTTTTATTAGAATTCTTGTCTCTGCCACTTATAAAATATCCATTTTTCCATTAAGATCTGCAAGAATATTCATTGCTGTCAGAGATACTACAAACATATTGATATTTGTGGGGGAAAAAATAATCCTAATCTGAGCTAGTTTTAATTTCCTTTTGTTATCTGTTTGGAATTATGTTGCTCTGCAAATATACTTCCGGATATGTATTGGATCCTCCAAAATCCGATACGGTGTTTCAATATTTTTAAAGGATTCGAACAACAAAAAATTTGCACTATACCGTAAATAATTTTGACCCTCAAGAAGATTATGTAAGTGGATGTTGTCTTTAACACCCAAAAAGATTTTAAAAAAAATACTTGAATGGAGGGGACAAAGGGCGGATCGATTTCTATGATGATCACTCAACTAATAATTATTTGTTGAATGATCATCTGAGAATCAACTTGCATAGATATGTGTACTCAAAATCCAAATGTATAGTGAAATTGATTTACAAGTTATGCCTTGAAGGTCATTATAGTTTTAAGTTCATGAGATCAAAAAATATGTCAATCTCAATTGTTTTTTCAGGCATGAAATTGTTGGGGTGGTAACTGAGGTTGGTAACAAGGTTGACAAGTTCAAAACCGGAGACAAAATAGGCGTTGGATATCTAGTAGAATCATGTAGCCAGTGTGAAAATTGTTCCAATGATCTCGAAAATTACTGTCCTGGTCAGGTAATGACAGCCAATGGTACTTACTCTGACGGAACCATCACTCACGGTGGTTACTCCGATCTCATGGTTGTCAACGAGCATTTTATCGTTCGTTGGCCTGATAATTTGCCAATGGAAGTCACAACTTATAGTCCTTTGAGATATTATGGACTTGATAAACCTGGAATGCACATTGGTGTTGTTGGTCTTGGTGGTCTTGGACATATGGCTGTGAAATTCGCCAAGGCGTTTGGAACCAAAGTTACTGTCATTAGTACATCTGTTAGTAAGAAAGACGAAGCAATTGAGCGTTTAGGAGCGGACTCATTCTTGGTTAGTCGTGATCCTGACCAAATGCAGGTCCGTTCAATCAATCAACTTTGCTTCAATCACAAATTTACAATGGTATTCATGTTGACATAAGAATATGAATTCTAAATATTGCTTACAAAAAGTAATGAACAGTCGTGTTTAGAGAGAATATAGTTAAGTTCTAAATATTGAAAGATCATGTATTCAGTCAAATAGTCTTCGCTCTAGTGCGTTCTCCAAGGAAAATGATTTGAAATTGGACTATTACCTTTTTCTAATTTCAAGAATAACACACGCTAAGAAAATCTTCTAATTTCTATAAATTGACCCCTAAATATTCAAAATACACTCTAAAATGGTATTACTGTACATACTTCTCCCCCAATTTCCTATGGAGGGTTCTGTAAAAGTTTCGCAAAGAAATCATCTAGAAGTCATATCACCAAAATATTCATGGGTAATATATGCAAAAATTGAGAAAATTGCTCAATTCCTGTAAATTGGCCCCTAAATACTCAAAATGGACTCTCAATATGGTGATACTGTACGTACTTCTCCCACTACTCTGTACGGAGGGTTCCGTAAAGGTTCGCAAAGAAATCATACGGAAGTCATATCACCAAAATATTAAGAGGCTAACACACACAAAATTTTAAAAAATCACCCAATTCTTGCAAATTGCCCCTAAATGTCCAAGAAGGACTCTGAAAATGGTGACACTGTACGTACTACTCCCCCAACTCTATACGGAGAGTTCAATAAAGATTTCACAGAGAAATCATCCGGAAGTCATATTACCAAAATATTTATGGGCTAACACACAAAATACTAAGAAAATCGCCTAATTTCTATAAATTGGCCCCTAAATACCAAAAATGGACTCTAAAAATGGTGATATTGTACGTACTTCTCCCTCCCTTCCTAAAATGGGTTCCGTAAATGTTTCGCAAAGAAATAATTCGAAAGTCATATCACCAAAATATTCATGGGCTAACACACACAAAAATTTGAGAAAATGATCTAATTTATATAAATTGTCCCATAAATGCCTAAAATGGACTCTAAAAATGATGAGACTACACGTATTGCTCCCCCAACTCCCTACGGAGGGTTCCATAAAGGTTACACAAAGAAATCGTTCGGAAGCCACATCACCAAAATATTAATGGGCTAGCACACACGAAAAATAGAGAAAATCGCTTAATTCTTGTAAATTGCCGCCTAAATAACCCAGAAGGACTCCGAAAATATTTAGACTGTACGTACAATCCCCCAACTCCCTACGGATGGTTCAATAAAGGTTTCACAAAGAAATTATCTAGAAGTCATATCACCAAAATATTTATGGGCTAACACACACAAAAATTGATAAAAATCACCTAATTCATGTAAATTGGCCCCTAAATCCCCAAAATGAACTCTAAAATGGTTAGATTGTACGTACTGCTCCCCTAACTCCCTACGGATGGTTCAATAAAGGTTTCACAAAGAAATCGATCGAAAGCCATATCACAAAAATATTCAAGGGCAAAAACACTTGAAAAATTTAGAAAAATGTTTAATTCAAGTAAATTGGCCCTTAAATGCCCAAAATGAGCTTTGAAAATGGTGAGACTGTACGTAGTGCTCCCCCAACTCCCTACAGAGGGTTCCATAAAGATTTCATAAA
>JAGDQO010001774.1:0-225576 GCA_018342035.1 Solanum appendiculatum
TCTATATGGTCTCACACATCAATTATGAAACACATTTTCTCCACCTTGGGAGAAAACCTCTCTCGTCCTTTCGAATCCATCTTTCTCAATCCCAAATATAGAACCAAAGTCTTAACAAACATGGAACCATTGATACTAGTAAACACTTAAGAAGTTTCCACAAAGATTTCAAAGTCGACCTTAAACACACTAACAACTCATGGAGTCTTATCAAAGCCAACAAATCACCCAACATAAAACAATCCATAACCACAAGCTAAAATACCATAACTTAACAATTACCGCATCCGTGGAACCGTCATGATCTCGTCGAGCTTGAAGTACATATGACCTACCTTGTTTATGACTACCACTAGATGGAGCTTGCTCACCTTCTCTTCCCTTATCCGTAAGCATTGGACAATCCCTTATCATATGGCCACTCTTACCACAACAAAAGCATACATTTGAACCGGCTAAACACTCACCCTTATGTCTTCTTCCACACTCCTGACACTCGAGCCACATTTGCTCACTAGAACCCTCACCTGGAGAAGGATTTCCTCCACTGAACCTTGAATGTGAAGATTCACCAACATCCCTTCTTACCCTTTTTCAGTCCCTAGTTTTCTGCTTAAGCTTTTCTTCTTCTATTTGTTGTGTATGAACCGTCAAACGGGAGATATCCATCTCCTTCACAAGCATGGCAGTTAGACATTCTTTCACCACCAACTGGTAAGCGGCCGACAAAAATGTACTCATCCTTGCCCTTGGATCGGCGACCATAGTTGGAGCATAATTGGATAATTGTGTGAATTTCAAAGCATACTCCTTCATACTCATATCCCCTTGACGAATGTTAATGAACTAAAATACCTTTGCGTCCCTCATCTCAAGGGGAAAGAACCTATGAAAGAAAGCAACCTTAAACTCCTCCCAATCAAGAGCACCCACATCTGCCACCCTCTCAATCTTCCATTGTTCAAACCACACTTGAGCAACACACTTAAGTTGATAAGCGGCCAATTCAGTGTTTTCCACCAGTGTCACACCCATGATCATCAACACCTTGTAAACCTCATCAATATACTCTTGAGTATCTTGCTCAACCTTCGAACCATGAAACTACGGAGGACTCATTCTAGTGAAGTCCCTCGCTCTAGATGCCGTCATACCCACATTTGGATTCACTGGAGTCACAGCCTCTCTATTTTCTTTGGCCGTCATAGCCTGGGCCAATGCATGAAATACGGCTCGAAACTCATCTTTAGTCACTTCCTCGGTTAAAGGGTTGACTGGCACTTGGGGAACCTCGTGTCTCACATTTTTACCAATAGTCCTATTCCTTCTCATGGGATTTCTTCGTGGAGGAATATTTTGAAAACCATAGATAGGAGTTAGGAGAGGAAGACATTTTAGGTAAAACTCTATCGCACGACTTTTAGAAGAATGAAAGAAATGGAGTTTCCTAAACATCTTATAGCCTCTCATATTCATAAGTGTGGCGCTCTTCACTCTTATGAACAAGACTCTACTCGAGTGACTTATGAGACTTCCTATGATCTTTCTAAAACCTTTGGCTATGAATACAAAGTTTGTCAGGACCCAAGGTACCCCCTCGACGTAACATGGCATACAAGACCCCGAAAGGCCTCATACAAGCCACTTAGCGTACATAATCCAATATCATTGAATTTAAAGAGTTCAAAAGATAATTTCATATCAAAAGACATCTAATTATTGTGGGAGATTACCTTTAACCGACATTTAAAGACCATGTGAGCTATATAAATGGAATCCGGCATACTCTCTACACCTAAAGGGCCATCTTACTTTCCAAAGTAGGATCCTCAACTTATAGCGTACGTGGATCCACTAGCTAATGTCTATCTAGAAAATCATCCTATGTTGGCACATAGTTATGGGAGGAAGTGATTGCTACTAGAGACTCCGCCTTCTCTAACAGAACAGCCTCCATATCAATACCCTCTCGGTGCTAAGTAAAATCCCACGAAATTAGTCATTAATCATAATCATCTTATTATCCATGGAAAGGTACTAGTAGAGTTACCAATCAAATCTAAAGTCATGTTCATAGAAATTTCGTCTTCCATGGACTAGTCCAAGCTTACGTCATTTAGAATAGATCCTTAGACCAAGCGTGACAAAATCTTTCACCATCCATGATCATTTCATAATAGATTTTAAGTCCCATAGTCATTCACTTCATGCTAGAAATTACATACTACTAGTGGAAATAGTTTTAAAAGCATTGTCTATAATCATTGATGGCATAACCCGCTACCATTCTAATCAATACCTAATTTCAGAAAATAGCCCAAAAAGCATTGATGGCAAATCTAGATTTCGTTCATGTCATGTGGCAAAGCTTCATAGAACATATAAAAGATTTCATCCATAAGCATACTTGAGTCATAAACATTGCTTTCATAAAACCATGCATGATTTCATAAAACCAATCTTTTCGTGGTTCAAACCCAACAATAAGTCAAACTCTAGAAATTTTGGAATTTCAAATGGGTTCATGGGAATTCATCTAAAAACATGCAATTCAAAAAAATTTCATACTTAGAAAACCATAAACAAAGCAATTTGATCATAATTGAAAGAACCTACATGATAGAGGAAAACGTAGTTTTTGATTGAACAATTCTTACTTTGAAAATTAGGCTAAATAGTCAAACTCATAGTTCAATACATGGTTTCACATGGAATTAGTTGAAAATCATATAATCAAGTCTAAATCCTCAAAATAAAACAAAATTCAATCAATTTAATCAATACAAATAGAACCCATGAAGAATAAAATAAAAAACCTTAATCAATTTTGGGAAATTGAATTGGAGAGTTGAAGAAAACCTTGGGGGCTCAATGGGTGAATGGAACCCATTGATGAACTCCCTAAATACCTCAATTGAAGCCCTAAACAATGATGAAGAATGGATTCTTGAACTTGAAGAACCCTCGCTTCTTCTTTTTCTTCTTGATTCTAGAGAGAGAAATATTTCGGAGAGGTTGAGAGTGTTTGTAAAAGTGATTGGGAAGGGTAGAATTTAGGCTTAATAGGGTTTATATAGTTCTAGGAGTAGTAGGGAACAAACTTAGTGTAGGAATAAAATCATATGGGGAAAAGACTAGAAGAACCCTTTTAAAAATTAGTCGGCTGCCCTACATACTACATGATCTACGGTTGGTAGGTCATGCCATTGGCCGTTGGTGACCAACCGTAGGTCAATCTGGATGGAGCCTTAAAATTTCATAAATTTTCTCCCCTAGGCAATGGCACCTACGACCCCCACCCCTACTTGACCTATAACTTTGGTAGGTCAACCAACGAGCGGTAGGTCAAGTCGTGGGTAACCCTATTTTTTTTCAAAAGTTGGAATTTTCATTCTTTTCGAATTCGGAGTGTTACATTATCTCCCCCTTGGGAACATTCATCCTCAAATGGAACTTAAGACATCATACAGAAGGTAGAAACAAGATCAAACAACCTAACAAGAACGAAATCACAACAATGCACATATCCAAGGAGGAAACATCAACTCCAAGCTAAAGAATGTTCAATACATCATTTCATGAAGGCTTTATGCAACTCATACTCAAATGCACATAATCATTAAGAAATCAATCAAGCTAAATCATATCTTCAAAAATTCAAATTTTCATAAGCATGAATGCATGAGGAAACATGAGAATGACTAAGACACAAGATTCCGTAAGAGTGAACCAAGAGGGGCTAAGGCCTCAAGCTACACCGGAAGATGGAAGTAAAGAAATAGGGATACCAAGACATCGCATCGCCTCCGAACCTATACATATAAATACAAAGCAAGGAAACTTTCCGACCATCTATATAGTTTCACACACAATCATGAAACACATTTTCTCCACCTTGGGAGAAAACCTCTCTCGTCCTTTCGAATCCATCTCCCTCAACCCCAAACATAGAACCAAAGTCTTAACAAACACGGAACCATTGATACTAGTAAACACTTAAGAAGTTTTCACAAAGATTTCAAAGTCGACCTTAAAGATTTCAAAGTCGACCTTAAACACACTAACCACACATGGAGTCTTATCAAAGCCAACAGATCACCCAACATCAAACAATCCATAAACACAAGCTAAAATACCATAACTTAACAATTACCGCATTCGTGTAACCATTATGATCTCATCGAGTTTGAAGTACATAAGACCTACCTTGTTTCTGACTAACACTAGATGGAGCTTGCTCATCTTCTCTTTTCTTATCCGTAAGCGTTGGACAATCCATTATCTTATGGCCACTCTTACCACAACCAAAGCATACATTTGAACCGGCTAGACACTCACCCTTATGTCTTCTCCCACACTCCTGACACTCGAGCCACATTTGCTCACAAGAACCCTTAGCTTGAGAAGGATTTCCTCCACCGAACCTTCAATGTGAAGATTCACCAGCATCCCTTCTTGCCCTTTTTCAGTCCCTAGTTTTCTCCTTCAGCTTTTCTTCTTCTATTTGTTGTGCATGAACCGTCAAACAGGAGATATCCATCTCCTTCACAAGCATGGCAGTTAGACATTCTTTGACCACCATCTCCTTCACAAGCATGGCAGTTAGACATTCTTTGACCACCAACTTGTAAGCGCCCGACACAAATGTACTCATCCTTGCCCTTGGATCGGCGACTATATTTGGAGCATACTTTGATAACTGGTGAATTTCAAAGCTTACTCCTTCATATTCATATCCCCTTGACGAAGGTTAATGAACTCAAGTACCTTTGCGTCCCTCATCTCAAGGGGAAATAACCTATGAAAGAAAGCGACCTTAAATTCCTCCCAATCAAGAGCACCCACATTGGCTGCCCTCTTACTCTTCTATTGTTCAAACCACACTTGAGCAACACCCTTAAGTTGATAAGCGGCCAATTCTGCCTTTTCCACCAGCATCACACCCATGATCATCAACACCTTGTAAACCTCATCAATATCTTCTTGAGGATCTTCCTCAACCTTCGAACCATTAAACTCCAAAGGATTCATTCTAGTAAAGTCCCTCACTCTAGATGACGGCATACCCACATTTGGATTCACGGGAGTCACAACCTCTCTATTTTCTTGGGCCATCTAGCTTAGGCCAATGCATGAAATACGGCTTGAAACTCATCATTAGTCACTCCCTCGGCCAAAGCGTTGTCTGGCACTTGGGGAACCTCATGTCTCACATTTTTACCAACACTCCTATTCCTTCTCATGGGATTTCTTCGTGGAGGCATATTTTGAAAAGCATAAATAGGAATTAGGAGAGGAAGACCTTTGAGGTTAAATTCTATCGCACGACTTTAAGAAGAATGAAAGAAATGGAGTTTCCTAAACATCTTATAGCCTCTCATATTCATAAGTGTGGCGCTCTTCACACTCATGAATAAGACTCTACTCGATGTGACTTATGAGACTTCCTAGGATCTTTCTAAAACCTTTGGCTATGAATACCAAGTTTGTCAGGACCCAAGGTACCCCCTCGACGTAACATGGCATAGAAGACCCCGAAAGGCCTCATACAAGCCACTTAGCGTACATAATCCAATATAATAGAATTTAAAGAGTTCAAAAGATAATTTCATATCAAAAGATTTTACAAGCATAGAGGAAGTCTACATATAGTCTCAAAGACATCTATCAAGAGATTAGAAAGAACGTTGGGACGTAACCCATACAATGTCAAAGTAAAGAAACATAAAAAAATAACAAGGCAATGTCCTAGAACATATGAGGACTCACCAAGTCTTCAAGCCTCTAGATACTCACTAGCCACGAGTGGAATGAGAAGAATCGCCAAGTCCTACATTATGAGACAATATAGGCAAAAGTATGTGTTAGTACAAGGAATGTACCAAGTATAAGGGGAGTGCAATAAAACATTGAATCATGCTAAAAAAGGGACATTTCCATAACATGCAAAGACCAAGATAAAACATGAAGTAAAAATGGTTAGAAAATATAAGTCATAAACCAAGGTCAATGCAAGCTAAACAGCCTTAAAACATTTGTGAGATACCCTTAAAGTCACATTAGTTCATTATTGTTGGAGATTACCTTTAACCGAGATTTAAAGACCACGTGAGCTATCAACATGTAATCCGGCATACTCCCTACACCTAAAGGGCCATCTTACTTTCCAAGGTAGGATCCTCAACTTATAGCGTACGTGGATCCACTAGATAATGTCTATCTAGACAATCATCCTATGGTGGCACATAGTTATAGGAGAAAGTGATTGCTACTAGAGACTCCGCCTTCTCTAACAGAAAAGCCTCCATATCAATACCCTCTCGGTGCTAAGTAAAATCCCACGGAATTAATCATTAATCATATTCATCTTATTTTCCATGGAAAGGTACGACTAGAATTACCAATCAAATCTAAAGTCATGTTCATAGACATTTCATCTTCCATGGACTAGTCCAAGCTTACGTCATTCAGAATAGCTCCTTAGACCATGCGTGAGAAAATCTTTCACCATCCATGATCACTTCATGATAGTTTTTAAGTCCCATAGTCATTCACTTCATGCTAGAAATGCCATACTACTAGTTGAAATAGTTTTAAAAGCATTGTCTATAATCATTGATGGCATAACCCGCTACCATTCTAATCAATACCTAATTTCAGAAAATAACCCAAAGAGCATTGATGGCAAATCTAGATGTCGTTCATGTCATGTGGCAAAGCTTCATAGAACATATAAAAGATTTCATCCATAAGCATACTTGAGTCATAAACATTGCTTTCATAAAACCATGCATGATTTCATAAAACCCATCTTTTCGTGGTTCAAACCCAACAATAAGTCAAACTCTAGAAATTTTGGAATTTCAAATGGGTTCATGGGAATTCATCTAAAAACATGCAATTCAAACAAATTTCATACTTAGAAAACCATAAACAAAGCAATTTGATCATAATTGAAAGAACCCACATGATAGAGGAAAACCTAGTTTTTGATTGAACAATTCTTACTTTGAAAATTAGGTTAAATAGTCAAACTCATAGTTCAATACATGGGTTCACATGGAATTAGTTGAAAATCATATAATCAAGTCTAAATCCTCAAAATAAAATAAAAGTCAATCAATTTAATCAATACAAATAGAACCCATGAAGAATGAAATAAAAAATGTTAATCAATTTTGGGAAATTGAATTGGAGAGTTGAAGAAAACCTTGGGGGCTCAATGGGTGAATGGAACCCATTAATGAACTCCCTAAATACCTCAATTGAAGCCCTAAACAATGATGAAGAAAGGAGTCTTTAACTTGAAGAAGCCTAGCTTCTTCTTCTTCTTCTTGATTCTAGAGAGAGAAATATTTGGGAAAGGTTGATAGAATTTGTAAAAGTGATTGGGAAGGATAGAATTTAGGCTTAATAGGGTTTATATAGTTCTAGGAATAGTAGGGAACAAACTTAGTTTAGGAATAAAATCATATGGGGAAAAGACTAGAAGACCCCTTTTTAAAATTAGTCGGCTTCCCTACCTACTACATGATCTACGGTTGGTAGGTCAAGCCATTGGCCGTTGGTGACAAACCCTAGGTCAATCTGGATGGAGCCTTAAATTTTCATAAATTTTCTCCCCTAGGCAGTGGCACCTACGACCCCCACCCCTACTTGACCTACGGTTGGTAGGTCAGCCAACGAGCACTAGGTCAAGTCGTGGGTCACCCAAAAAAATTTTCAAAAGTTTGAATTTTTGTTCTATTCGAATTAGGGGTGTTACAAAAAGCTTGTGACCTTCAATGAAGTTTATGAAACTTTAACTCAAAGTGTGCTAACCTTAAAATTTTTGGGTTTAGTGAGAGAATAAGGGTTTATTAATGAAGGAAGAAGGAAAATGGTGGTTTAAAATAGTCCTCAATGTGTATTACATTTGATGTTTCTTGTTTCAAACCTTAACTCTATTAAAACCTAACCTTTCTTGCTTTCCTCTTTCACCTCCCTCTCTCTATTTCGTCATTTGACACCTCCCTGTGCATACTCATCCTTAGCGCTATTTTCAAATCTTCATTTTTTTTTTGCCATTTGTACTAAGAGAACTACCACAAGGTTTGGGGTTTTTACTATGACCCAAATCAAGGAATTTCACGATTTCCACAAAAGCAATAATAAAAATCAAATCTTTGGGCAAAAGCTAAGGTTTTTCTTGAAATTCTAAGTTATGATTGTACCCACATCAACCACTCTCTTCTTCTTTAACAAATCCTTAATGAATTTTGAATACCAAGTAATTTGCCAGAGAGCATCAACCATTGGTATGCTTGATGAGTCTGAGATTTAGACTCATTTGATGTCTTTCAGTTCAACAAATAGTGTCCTCGATGCCTATTTTTGTCCTTGTCTGATGATATTTTGATGTTTTGCATCTATGAAGACTAAAAGCATAAGGCAAGGATGAATCTATGAAAAAGAGGCAAAAAATGTTAAAAAGAGTTAAAACTTCCGGCTAAGGATCCCCTGAGACAAAGGGCGGATCACCTAATATGAGTGGACCTCGCCTAAAGTGACACTCTTCACTCCTAAAAATATTCAAGGAAGGTTGGCAAAGTGAAGTGCAAATGGTGATTCGCCCAAGAAGTTGGGTGAGCTAAAAATTCCATCGTTGCCAGACTTCTGAGTATAAATGAGGGAGAAAATACGTGAACAAGGTGGTCATCGGTGATTTGCTGAATATGAAAGGATGACTCAATCTACTTTGCCAATTGAGATTCAAAAATTTGAAGCCTGAAGCTAAGAAAGGGTGAACTGAAGAACAAGTCGGCGATCCACCGATCAAGTAGGCGAGCCCCGACCAATATCGCCGATTAGGTCACACATGGAATTTTTTATTAATATTTAGGAAAATTATAAATATCACAAAGGAGAGAGAAAATATCATCTAGCTTTTGATCTTTTATACTTTTTGAAAAAACTTTTGAATATTGGAATTAGAACATTACTTTTCTCTTAGTTATGGGGTTTTTAACAATTTGTATTTGACAATTGATGTTTCAATTCAAAGTGGGTGTTGAAGATTCTAACTGATTATCAACATTTTGATGGGTGAAAGCACATATGGTATAATTTCTTTCACTTTTATGATGCTTCACTAAAACTCCAATTCTAGGGGTGTGATTATGGAGTTGGGTGTTAACTAATTTAGTGAGTCTAGTGTATTGCTATCTTTTTCTTCTATTTATTCAAGGAATTAAGCTTTTTGGCATGATTTTAATTTATGGGCTAAGGTTGCAAACTTAGTCCTAGCTTAGATCTTTGATCGATGCTTGAAAGAGATTAATTGAAGTGGATAAATAGCATAATACTTGCAAATTAGATTTGATTGTTGTAGTTTGCTTGAAAAAGAAATTGTAGTTTCATTTCTAATTGCTAAAATATGCTAGAAAGAGAGATTTCCATGAAATGTTCCCTGTTATCACTCAATTCTTATGTAAAATGCATCTGCAAACTAGTTACAGAAAGCTAAAACAGCCTAACAACTGTCAATAATTGGTTATTTCTGATAAAACCTAACATTCGTTTCCTGTTTGCTAAGAAACATAATTTATACAGTGAATATACGATAACACACCTCCATCGCCAATAACAAGTTAAGAAGTGTACCTATGAAATGTAACCTTCTTTTCTCCCCTTCAGGAAGAGAATGATTACACAAATTCGTAAGATTGGAAGACTGGTGTTGTAAGAACTCTACTTCTGGATAAGTTGATTGTTTTGCATCAGATGGTAGACACTCAATTTGCACCAATATGAACAGCCATGTCAAGACCAACATGCTTGTTTTCACCTGATTCAGGTATGGACTCTCCGACATGTTTGTTTCCACCCAATTCAGGTTTGGACTCTCCGACATGTTTGTTTCCACCTGATTCAGTTTTGGACTCTCCAACATGTTTGCTTTCACCCGATTCGGCTTTGGACTCTTTGACATGTTTGTTTTCACCTGCTTCAGTTTTGTACACTCCGATATGTTTGTTTTCACCTGATTCAGATTTGGACTCTACGACATGTTTGTTTTCACCTGATTCAATTCTGGAATCTTCACGTATGCCTGTTGTACCGGCATCAGGTGCCACTGAAATTTGGCTTATAGCTCTAGAAGTTGGGAAATCATGGACATGCTGTCCTTCATATGTTGTAATGACTAATTTTGGATCATGGGATGCCCTCTCCACATGCTTCTTCACAGGGCAACCAGCAACTGAGCATCTGTAGTAACTCCTACAGATGGAGAAGTTGGCATTAGAGAAAGAAAAAGCATTTCAGATAGAACTGGAGGAAAGCTGACAGACATGTTACCAAAACAAGAAACAAGTAATCAAAGCAACACACAAAGCGGAAACCTCATGGGGAGTACAAAATATAAAAAATTCTTTCACTAGGTATGTTGTTGTTGATAATAGATTGTATTAGGCTTAACACATAAACATGCCATTTAACTTGGCCTCAACTGGCTTCTATGTCCTCTAACTTTGTATAAAAGTGAATAAATAGACACATTCATCCTACATGGCGCATCCTACGTGGCACATTTTGTGTCCTACATGTATTATGCCACGTAGGATGCATGTGTCTACTTGTTCAATTTTATACAAGATTAAGTGTTTATTTGTGCACATTCAAAGTTGGAGAGCATAGATGTCATTTGAAGCCAAGTTAAAGGGCATATTTATGTATTATGCCATTGTATCAATACACTTTTGTAATGTTGAAGAGTCCAACATCAGATTAAAAAAAGAATGGGTGGTCTCCCTAGATGGCCTAAGATCCATTTCTTTACAAGTAGATAGGCCGAATATAAAATTTCAACAACTATAGCTAATGTTTGCAAAATATGATCCATTTAGCAACCACTCATGTGCTATAATCACACTTATAGAAAACAAGCATAGTTCGTATTTGACAGGAACAGAAACTATTCGACTCATGCCTGACAACTGTTGAATTCTCTTTGCACCTTATAAATCCAAACAAAGGAGTTAGAAAAAAACATGGAATACATAACTGACTACAGAAATCATAATTTGCTGGACTACAATTAGACGAGTACAAATGCGCAGAACTTTATTTTAAATCCACCTTTCCAGATTATCAATAATTGCAGAAAAAGAAATGGAAGTGAACCAAAAAGAAAGATCTTTTTTCCACCAATAGTCTAGTTTCTAAATTTTACTATCAGTGACAACATTATACGTATCATGAGACTACTATGTAACAGCACTGCAGCAAAATATACTGAGGATCAAAAAACAGATAGTGAGGAATGATAACATCTGATATTCAAAAGTGCTGATAAAAGGAATCTTCAGGCATGGACACACCAAATTTATGCATATATGTTTGAAGTATTAATTATATGTACCTCGGATTTGGATTGCCTTTGACAATTTTTTGCCCATATTTGCGCCAGCGCTGACCATCGTTGATTATATCTACTTCGCTCACAGTCTGAACAATGTGTCGTGGTTCACTATGGGACTTAATAGGTGGAGTATCATCCGTAGCTACTGTGTCCTTTTTTCTGTTGCAAAACAATTACACAATTATTAATTTTAAAAGAGTATCTAAACCTGAAAACACCAAAGACAAGCACAGCTTGGGCTTCAACATACTGTCTTTTTGAGTCTGGACCATCATCCTTATCGACCTCATTTTCTAATTTATGTCGCTTCAAAGGCGTAACCTTCACACTACCACAAGCTGATACAATGTCCAACGCAAGCGGGGCTTCTGATGGCTTACTAGGTTCACATGTTTCTCGGGGCGTAGAAGATTTCTCACCTTCAGCTGATAAATGTCACTTATAAAATTAGTAAAGAAAGTAGGTCAAAGAAACTCATAATTCACTCAGCAATCTTGGGTACCTTCTAATGCAGTGATAATTGGAATGTCTGGTCGTTTCATTTGCAAAGGGAGTACATACTCGGGGGACATCTGGGGAACACTTAGAGTTTCCGGATGTTCATGCTTCCCAATATAGTGGATATCTGTAATATGCCCGTCATGTGATCTCTCCACTTGCTTTTTTGCTAAACAATTAGGGTATGTGCACTTGTAATAACTCCGAGTAAACTCATTTCCTTTCACAAGCTTCTGACCATATTTTCGCCAGTTATATCCATCTTCTGACGGTTTTTCAGGTGCCCCGAGGAGAGTCGTTCCTTGATCAAACGTCAACCCATGGGCATTAGTGTCAGGGTTCCGCCTTGGTTGCAACTTATCCAAAGCTTTCTCACGCTTTATGGGATAACTCACTCGTTGTTGATCAGACTGTGATACAAAAACCTCCATCTTTGAACTTTGCATTTGATCTGAAGAATCTGAAGCCTTACCAGATAACATGGAAACCACTTTGTCTTTTAAACCAGATTCTGATCCACATGATTTTGCATCTGAGTCCTTTGGTAAACTAGAAAGTTGACTAGATCCAAATGCATCAGCCTCGCTCTTAACACCCTGTTGCTTCCGCACCTTTTCCGACTGGTTCTCTTGTACTCTAGAAAGAGAAATAGCTTCTTGATTGGATTGTGACACATTAATCCCTTTATCACATTGACTCAACCTCTTCTGCAGCTCACCAGAAACAACATCAGCTTTTAACTCTGAATTGCTGGTTGCAGGGTCAGGGTCCGGCTTCTGCTCTAAATTCTCGGAGAAAACTTCATCTGTTCCCTCTTCTTTAGGGGTACCCATTATCCTGCGCAAAGACGGTCTTTGAATCATGAGTGCCAAACTATACACACTTTTGGCAGGGGAATAAAGTACCAAGTTTAGGGCTTACAAAATCATATTCCAGTTATCGTGCTGTGCATTTTCAAAAAAAGTAATTAGCAGGAATATAGAAGCTGTGATTTAACAGCTCAACAGTTATTGAATTTGGATCTATTTGAATATGAAGAATAAATAGTTCCAAGAAGAACAGAAAAACATAGCAGTTCATGGGAAAGGAAGCATTCTGTTGATGACAGTACTGACCGACAAGTTGCTCGGACTTGGGTGTGGATACCCGACACAGAGGAGAATCCGAGGGTAGGATTCGGCAAAATCTAAATTTTAAGATTCGGGGTACAGATCCAGGTTTGGATACTCGTGCTAGGATTTGGTTAAAAAAATCAAAATTATAAAAATAGGGCTATAAAGATATTCTAAATTTTGAGAGATATTCTCTGGAAAAACTATATATGTATGTTGTAGAATTCAATCTCCAAGATGCACGGTAAAAAACATATGCTAATTGTCAAAAAATCAACATGCTAATAATTAATTTAGAAATTAGTCCTCTTTTCTATGAGAAAGAAACATCTATAAATAGCAAATATTGATCAATAGGAAAAGCTAAAAAAAAAAAGATTGAAGGTATGGCCATTTCCCATGTCTTAAATTTGTTTTATCTTTTATTTTGAGAAATCAAAATCTCAATTTTCCCCCAAATATTTGTCCATGGACTCTGTGTCAAAGTATCCTATGTGGGCTAACCGAATCCCATATCCGCACCCGTGTCGACACGGGTTTGGCAGCAAAAATGAAGAGTCCGCCAAACTGGGAAGTAAACTACTGAAAAGGAAAGACGAGAAAGCTACCTTCATTTTGCAATCTACAAACTACACATATTTCATTATCAGAACTTTCTTCTAGTTAATTTCTCATTACTGGAGAAAATACCTTACTTAAGCACAATGACAATGCATATTTGTATTTCTTTAGTCATTACAACCACGACTACAGCAAACGAAGCCCTAAATTATCCTTTCTCTACACATTTCTTCACCTAGAAAGGAGGAATATAATTGTTAAAATAATTAACATGTCATGCAAAATAAGTAGTTTCTTTCTCGCTCTCTTTTCATAAGTCCGAAGCAATTTTTGTATTATATCTTAGCTAGGATTTATGTGTAGAAAGAAACAGTAGTAATAATTTACAACTGCTTTCTGATAGTACTGACACGTACAATTTATGATATTACTTGAACATTTCCCATCCCGTACACAAACCAAAACAATGGTCCATCTTAATTCTAGATCAATGAATGTGACGAGCTGAACTATTCCCACTTAATAAGTGAAGCCACGAGGAAGTGCATAAGAGAGAAAAGAAAAGAAAATGGATAAAATGGGGTGGTATGACCATCTAAGTTGTTGTGCAGATGGAACTTACTATATAAGTAGTATCCTAATAGTTATAGATAGTCGATACAAACGCCATTTTCAGAAGTTATAACCATGAAAAACTATGTTATTATATGATAGACATATCAGAAATGGGATTGGTGTCATTGACGAGATAACTAAACTCTACTTTTTTTTTTTTTTTGGAAATGATGAGGTAAAGGACTTAGATATCTAGGAATTCTCCTATATGGCGCCATGAACAGGCAAAGCAATCAATTTTCATGATCACGCGAGGCAACATGAACTCTAAACCAAATCTTGGGATACTTTGTCGGAATTCCTAATTAGCAATGACTACATATGTTTACGAAGAAAAATTGGGTTTTCACCACAAAAACCTTATGCTCAACACCTTCCTGCTAGAGCCTCACCAACAACTTAAAAGGATGCAAAAATCAATCAGAAAGGAGAAAAACTAGCACCATAAACATAGCAATTTTTTTAAACAGAGAGCGACATCAAGTACTCATTAAAGCTCGAGTCTTAAATCAGCATAAGCTCTAGAACATAACGAAAATTCCACAATACTCCAAAAAACGTTAGAAATCCAGAAACAGTAGCACAACCAAAAGTAAGAATCGAAAATTAAACTGAACTACAAAAAAAACCATCAACTCAAAACCCCAAATTCACAAAATAATAATCCCTAGAATGTAACGAAATTTACAACACTCGAGAAACCATTAGAAACCCAAAAACAGTAGCACACAGAAAACAAAAGCATTGAAAGCCAAACTGGACAAAAACCAATCGGGAATCTTAGTAGCTCAATTGGTTGGCTACCTAAACTTCCACTTTGTTGGTGAAGGTTCGATTCCTCACCTTGTAACCCCCTCCCCCATTTCCCTTTCCCCTTCCCCTACCTCCAAAAAAAAAGCTAGACAAAAACCCATCAATTCAAGACTCCAAATTCACAAGATGATAATTCCTGGAACGTAACGAAATTCTACAACACTCTAGAAAACATTAGAAACCACCGGATACATTAACACAAAAGGTAAAGAATTGAAAGCCATACTGTACAAAACCCATCAATTCAAAACCCCAAATTCACAATAAAATAAGCTCTAGAACATATCTCAATTCTACAGAACTCCAAAAAAAATCAGAAACCCAGAAACAGTACAAAAACAAAGCAAAAGAATTGTTTTTTCATAAAACCCATCAATTCAAAACCCCAAATTCACAATATAATTAGCTCTAGAACATATCTCAATTCTACAAAACTCTAAAAAAATAATTAGAAACCCAGAAACAGTACAAAAACAAAGCAAAAGAATTGTTTTTTCATAAAACCCATCAATTCAAAACCCCAAATTCACAATATAATTAGCTCTAGAACATATCTCAATTCTACAAAACTCTAAAAAAACATTACAAACCCAGAAACAGCGGTACAAAACAAAGCAAAAGAATTGTTTTTTCATAAAACCCATCAATTCAAAACCCCAAATTCACCATATAACAAGCTCTACAACACATCTCAATTCTACAAAACTCAAAAAAAAACATCAGAAACCCAGAAACAGCGGTACAAAAACAAAGCAAGTGAATCATTTTTTCATAAAACCCATCAATTCAAAACCCCAAATTCACAACAAAATAAGCTCTACTACACTCCATAAAACATTAGACACAACCCAGAAAAAAAAACACTGAAAAATCACAAGATAATTAATAATCCATACCTCGTTCTTCCTGCTTAATTTTGCCCCAATTTTCACCTGGGGTTTCTTGATTCTTTATTATCAACCAACAGAGAAACTCAAAAGAGGTAGCTGTTCATTGACTTGGACCAAGTACTACTACTACCTACACAGCTAACCAAAACCAAAAAAAAAAAACTACTAATACAAAAGTATTAGTACTAATAATCAAGAATCTAAATTTACTTGTTCAACCTTTAGATTAGAGTGAAGTCAGCCGTTGGATTTGCTTAACAAACTTTTTGAAGGGATCATTGAAATTGGTAAAGATTGCTGTTTTATGATTTATATAAAGGGAGAACTATTATTTCCTAAATTGGTTTTCCTACAAAGGACACGTGTCGGATAGTTATTGGATCAGATTATGGTCAAAAATATTTTTTTAATAAAATTGGTTTTTGACTTTATCCTTCATTACTATTTCATTTTTGACTTCTTCTTTATTTTACAGTAATGGTGTTTTAATGTATGTTGGTTGTAGTCAACTTTAATTAAGTTGGGATTATAACATACAGTAGTTATTATTATTTTACTTATTTATACGTCTCTTAAGAAATTATGCATTTTGAGTATTATATTTTTAGTTATTTTGGAGTCGTTTGTTAGCTGGTTAGATTTATGTTGATATTATTAATACCTGGATTAGTTACGAGGAAATTTATGTAGTATTTCATGCGGAGCTTAGTTATTATGTACTATTAGTTATTTCATCTTATTTTAGGTATGTTTGTTTTATGTGAATTTCTAAATTGGAAATCGAATATCATATTAATTTTGGGTGTGAATAAATTTCCTTCAAACTAGCTACTAAACGTAATATTACTTATGCGCGATTTAATATTTGGATAACTTGCCTCCAACCCAAATCCGTTACCAAATGATTGATTGGAATGTTAATATTCAGTAAATATATTCTCTCTATTTATGTGTCTTATTCATCAATAACAAAATTAGTTAAGATATGAAGCAATTAATTGTAGTCATAGTAATAATGAAAGTGAATTAATACAAGTAATCGCGATATTGAAATATGTGTATGTAATTTCACTTCTATGATAATTAAGTGATCTCAAGAATGCTTTTTGATTCATCATGCTATCGTCCTTGATTTACATATAACTATATTGATCTTAGTAAAAAGTGCTTTAACACTTCATTGAAATCTAACACCAAGATGGTAAGTGTAGGGAAAATGAAAAAGTTATATTCCATTAGCTCCTAGGTAGTGTTGTCGGATCCTTCGAAAACGTACTATACTCAAAGAGGATCCAACAAAACTGTTTTGCACCCATCCAAGTTATCCAGATATGCAATTTCTTTAGGGATGGAATCAGAAAGTTTAAGTTTCTCAATGGTTAGTGTAGAAGTTTGAGCTTAGTTAATTCACCACAATTATTAGAATTTGGTAGGTTGAGGACATAATCTTAGACTTTAAATTGAACAGTTTTTTTGAGCCTTCTCAACCTACTTGTGAGTTGAGTGATCTTACTTGTCTCCTTTTGTGTCTTTATACTTTTTCTTAGCTATCACATTACAAATCGAAATCCCTTTTGAAAATAAATTCATCTTTTGAATATCCCTCCTAAAAATGCTTATAAAGTGAAAGATTGAGGCTAAAAGCCTTAATTGGGGGCGGGTTATCATCATTCTTAATCACTTTTTACAATGGCATAATACATAAACATGATCCTAAACTTGGCGTCAGCTGGCAATTATGACATTATAACTTTGAGTGTGCACAAATAGACACTTAAACTTACATAAAATTGAACAAATAGACACATTTGTTTTATATGACACCATACATGGCAATTTTGTGTCATACGTGGCGTCCTACGTGTATTATGTCATGTAGGGCATGTGTGTCTACTTGTTCAATTCTATACAGGTTTAAGTGCCTACTTGTACACACTCAAAGTTGGAGGGTTATCTGCTAAAATCAAGTTAAGAGTCATGTTTATGTATTATCATCACATTAATGATCATTACCGTATTAACCACCAATTATTATCAAATAACTATGGCAATTAGGGATTACTCTATGTTGCCGCCCACTAGCGGAATTCAATTTCCACAATCATTAATTATCACTATTATTCATCACAATATCATCCGTTGTTTTACCACTATTACCATTGTCCATACCATCATCACTCCAGCCAATACCAAAAATTGTCATCCTTTGTCACCATAAAAAAATTATGATATAATATTTTAATCTAAATTTCTATTTATTATTTTTTAATAAAGACAAGTTATATATATTCAAATGTTGATAAAATAACCTTTTGACATTCAAATCTTATTCTGATATTCAAATGTATACTTCTTGTATATTTGTACTGAAAAGCCGCAAGGTTGTTTTCACTAGAAGTATTATAATAAGGTCAAGGAATTTTATCTGGACTTTATTGGTACCAATGGTATATATTTAATTAAAATGTTGTGAGTGAAAATTATTACTTATACTTAAAATGCTATTTCAATAAGTTTTTCAACTTTTTTCTTATTTGAGTATTTTTTTAATGTGTATTACTATTTGTTGTATTATTTATTTTGTATCTTGCTAATTAGGTGTCTTTTTTTTTTTGCCATCTTATTTTGTTAATTTTTCTTTTGAGTCGAGGTCCTATCAAAAATAACGCTTCTATCTCACAGAAATAAGAGTTGTATATATATCGTATCCTCTTCAAATCTCTTCAAATTTCCTTATGGAATTACAGTAGATTAATGTTATTGTTCTTCTTCTTTTTTATTTAACCATCTAGTTTTCAGAACTCACGTCCAATCATTCCACATTTCTTTATGACATAATATATAAATATGCCATTTAACTTGACTTCAACTGACCTCTATACCCTCTGACTTTGGGTGTGCACAAGTAGACACTTATAACTTATATAAAATTCAACAAATCGACACATTCGTCTACGAGGAGTCCTACATGACAATTTTGTGTCATATGTGACATCCTACATGTATTATGTCACATAGGACACATATGTCTACTTGTTCAATTTTGTATAAGTTTAAGTATCTATTTATGCACACCAAAAGTTGAAGGGCATATATATCAGTTGAATCTAAATTAAATGTCATATTTATGTATTAAGCCTTTCTTTATTCCATGATTTCCAATACAGATATCAAGAGCAAAGATTTTCCATGGGTGAAAAAATTATCCGCACAAGATATTAACATCAAATCAACGAATGCATGACGTATGAACATACACAATTATCACTTAATTTTGATCAACTAATGTATAATTTTGCTTCATCAAATCATTTAACCACAACAAACTAAATTAATTTAATTTAAACATTTGATACATATAAGTATATTTACCATAAGTTTATAATTCATCCATCCATCCATCCATCCACCCATTCACCTTTCTTGATGGTCAAGTAACTAATTTCAAATTGAGGTTGAAATAATACACACAAAAATTCAATTACAAATTATTTGCAAATTGAACTTAGCTCAAAGTTTATTACAAAAAAATTATATTTTTTTCCTTTTTTGATTTGGTCCATTTTTCTTTTTTGGTCCAAAATAAAAAGTTTCTTTTATTATTCACAACCCCTTCATCTATCAAAAAAACATCACAAACCATAGACCAACAAAAACTTCAAAACTCAAAACAATTCTCCTCTCTTTTTCCTTCTACATTACATCAAAATTTCTCAGAAAAAGTATATATATAAGGAAGGAAATTGGAGGACAAGCAAAACCAAATCCTTTATCAAATCACACCAAAATTTTCTCTTTTGTTTCTCTCTCATTACCACATATATTGTCCTTTCTTCTTGTTCTTAGCACAAAAAAAAAATTGAAAAATTTAAACTAAAAAAAAGAATTTTTTTAAAATTTAATCATCAAAATCAAAACTTTTTAAAAGGGTTGAATCAATCTGTTATTGTTATCATAGTGTGTACAAAATCTTGAAGAAAAAAAATAAAATCTGGAAAAAAGAACAGTGGGAACAGAAAAGTAAAGAGGGCTAATATAGAGGAGGAAGAACATCGCCCTCGGTTCTAGTTACTGTGCCTCCTCTGTAGATCTTCTTGATTTGGGTGATTTCTCATCTGGGTATTGTTCAAAAGATAGATTCTTGATTTGGGTATTTTTTAATTTTTTTTTCTGAAAAAAGTTTGATTAAATCATTTTTCATTGTTGGGTTGTTTTGATCCGTTTAGTTTGATTGAATCTGATAATTATTGGATCAGTTTCAGATTGTTGTGTCTCTGAAGCTCTTCATTGTACTTCACAGTAAAAAGGTATGTTCTTTACTGTTTTGGCTGCTGTTTCCTTAATATGTGTATCATTTTGTTAAGTAATGGATGTGGAATTGAATGCTGTATTTTGGATTTACTTTGAGCTATCTCATTTTCTGCAAAATGGGTTTGTTTTTATGATGTTGTAGTAAGAATGCTTTGTCATTTCTTTTCTTTTTTTGACCTGAGGTCCTTCCGAGGTAGGGGTAAGGTCGTGCACACTAACCTCCCCAGACCCCACTTGTGGTTATGTTATTGTTGTTCGGTTGTTCGTATGAGCAAATGATATTTGGTTTTAAAATCTTTTTTTTTTTTGGGGCTTGAAGTTGCATAATGTTGAATGGAAAGTTTGGATATGAGTATTTCATGACTCTTGATTTTGGTATTGTAGGAAAATGCAAATTGATCTTGGTAAGTTATTCGTTGGTGGAATTTCATGGGACACAGACGATGAGCGTCTAAAGGAGTATTTTAGTACTTATGGGGAGGTTGTAGAAGCTGTAATTATGAAGGATAGGAATACTGGCCGTGCTCGTGGTTTCGGTTTTGTGGTCTTTGCTGATCCTGCTGCTGCTGAGAGGGTAGTTAAGGAGAAACACAACATTGATGGCAGGATGGTAAGATCTTTAAGTTTGCCAAATTCTTCACAATTTGGTTTTATTCTATCAGAACACAGTGTAGCATGACAGTGTTACGAAGATATAACAAAAACAATGTAATATTTAACCAAATGCTCTGGGCCTTCGTGGTATCCTTGATGTTCTCAAGCAATGTCGATTATTAATCTTACTTCTATAGCATTTTGTCATCAAACTTTTCTGCTCTTCTACTTTGATCTGAACTTTGAGTGCCAGAAGTACACAACTTTAGATCTCTAGTTACTTCTTTTACCCGAGATTTCTTACAATCCTCATTTTACAGGTAGAAGCAAAGAGGGCAGTTCCACGGGATGACCAGAGCACAACAAGTAGAAGCAGTCCTAGTATTCATGGTTCTCCTAGTCCTGGTCCAGGACGTACAAGAAAGATTTTCGTTGGAGGTTTAGCATCCACTGTCACTGAGACTGCCTTTAAGCAGTATTTTGAGCAATTTGGAACAATCACAGATGCAGTAGTTATGTATGATCATAACACTCAAAGGCCTAGAGGATTTGGATTCATCACTTATGATTCTGAGGATGCAGTGGATAAAGTCTTGCTCAAGTCTTTCCATGAGCTGAATGATAAGATGGTTGAGGTCAAGCGTGCTGTCCCCAAAGAGTTATCCCCAGGTCCTAGCCAAAGCCCACTTGGTCGGTACAGCTATGGATTAAATAGGATGAATAACTTCCTTGATGGTTATGCACAGGGATACTCTCCAAATACAGTTGGAGGATATGGAGTCAGTATGGATGGTAGATTTAGCCCCATCACTGGGGGTAGGAGTGTCTATACTCCATTTGGTTCTGGTTATGGTATGGGTCTTAACTTTGAACCAGGCCTGAGCCCAGGATATGGGGGTAGTGCAAATGTTAGCAGCAGTTTAAGCTATGGACGGGGACTGAATCCATATTATAGCTCAAGCAGACTTGGTGGTGGCATTGGGTTTGATGGAGGAAGTGGAGGAGGAAACACTTCTTTCTTAAACACAGCAAATCGCAATTTATGGGGTGATGGAGGACTGCACCATGGGACGAACTCAACAAGCTCTAGCAACTTTTTAGTATCTGGAAGTGGGAACATCGGAGGAGGAAACTTTAGCAACAGTGGAGTTTGGGGTTCATCAATTTCCTCTCAAGGCGGAGGAAATGTTTCTAGCAAAAATGGAAATCTTGGATATGTGAATGGTGACAGCATATATGGGTTGGCAGGAGGCTATGGCAGAAATGTCATAAAACGTGGAGCCGATATGTCATCAGGATCCAGGGGTAGTTATGATGTGGGGGCTTTTGCTGATTTCTATGGTAGTGGGTTGGGATATGATGATCACACTTGGCGTCCTTCAAATTCTGAGCAGGATGCAACCGGTTCTCTTGGTTATGGACTAGGCAATGGACCTTCTGACATGTCACCTCAAAGTTCTTCAGGTTATGTTGGCAATAGACAACCAAATAGAGGTAAGCTTCTCATGGTTAAGGTGTTGTCTTCTTGTTATTCTTATCATCTTGGACAAGTATAACTCTCATATGATCATATGATATAAGCTTCTAGCTATCTGCATCAACGTTAAGTTCTTTGCGTAGAGAAAGATTGTGCTTAAACTTCATCTTTAGGCTCTTTACTTTCCATGGAGAAAAGAGAGTGTAGGTTACTGTTAAGTTATCCCATCATCTTTTTGGCAATTTCCATTTATTTGGCTAAACTTTATTCATTGTTGGTTGTACCCTTATTGTTTTAGTATTCTATTTATTCTCGTCTTTCTCAATCCATATCTGGCAGCTAAAGTTTACTAATTTTAGGACTTGGTATTTATAAATTGGGTTCTCAACACAGTTAACTTTGACACTGTTTATTTGATAATTTGGTTGTTTTCGTTCTTTTCTGTAACTTAAGCCTATGGTTTTCTTTATCTGTCCTAATTGTAATAGCTAGATGAGTATAATCTCCACGAACGCCAAAAGACAGTGGTTTTTTTGGATCAGAAAATATTAGTGCATACCCTATTGTTCGAGTCTAGTTGTATGTAGTCATTGATGGTCTGGAAGTGATGCTTATGTTCTAAAGTATTTATTTAGATAGCGTACTTTATCCAGTAAACTGTTCCTACAAAATGAGGGTCAATAATTAATATGCATTACTATTTATACTTATGATATGGCACGTGGGGTCAAAGACCTCAAAGATAATTTTTGTGTTAAGCATGGTAAAATTGATTCAAGAATCTTGAAATCAATTTGTGGTATTTACAAGAAATATGAAATATTGAGCAGATCATAAACAATTTTCTTCATTGGAAAAATAGAGGATTTTTAAAAAAAAAACATGTTTTGGTTTGCTCATAATATCTGATATTTCATGTAAGTATGTCTAATTAAGAAACTTTTCCATGATTTTGTATACGTGCTCTAACTCCGACGAATCAGAAGCCCTTGATATGTGTTGCGCCAACTCTCTTTGTAGTAGAGACTATAATTGATGAGTTAAAACAGCCCTCGCATTACCGTATAGATAGAATTGATTCATGCATTCAATAACATCTCTTCTCAACCATAAGCTCGCTAGGTCTGCTACATGAATTCTCATTATCTAGTTTGCTTCATTTAGACGTTTCTCACTCCAATATTCAATATATTAGGTTCTTTAACCCTAAAAGTTCTCTTCATTTTCTACTGGCATACAATTTCTTCAACAAGAAAAGGACTCATGGCAGATATTGGAATAATGGTAGCATACCAGCAATCTGAACTAGTTGGTATCAACCTTTATGGATCGTATTCTATTTTTTGCCAAGTCTGCTTGAGTTTCCAAGAGACTTCAGGTCTTTCAAGACTTGCTTCTTTGTCATTTTAGGTGTACTTTGTCACTTTTAAACACATTCAACCATATGGTTTAACACTTACTCTTACAAACCGATGCTTGTGGAGGTCTACGTAGAACATGACTATACCATTTTAATCAACCTTATCTTATCTTAATTTTGTATGATTGCACATCTATCCCATCTCTCCCATCTCTGCAACACCCATATTGTGGACGTGTTGGATGTAGAGGCCGAATATTCACTCACCACATAGCATTGCTAATTTTACAACCATTCTTATAGGGCTTGCCTTTACTTTGATATGTATCATTCTATTGTGTTACACTCTGGTAGTACTTCTCCATTTACCGTTCTTTTTTAGTTTTTATTATATCTTCATCTATCATGTGGTTCTCATGGAGCATTGAGCCTAGATATCTGAATTGTCCACACTTAAGCACTGCAAACTAATGTCACTTCAATTCAGCTCTTTGTATGCTGGATAACACATATATTTCACTGTGACATCGTTTGGAACTTCTCACTTCTTGTTAGACGCCTTTATATACCCTCTCAAGCTCCTCCGTAGATCGAGTTCTGGGCTAAAGTTATAGTAGACATCCTCCTTTATGCTAACTTCTTGGATAAATAAAATTAGAGAGAGCATTGTAACTGCTCTTTCGTTCATTGGCAAATCTTTCTGTGTGAAGATCTCTGGCAACTACACAAGGAAACGGCCATTTTGATTGGTCCTCGCACAATTCTTCCAACTGGACCTCTTTTTTTCTTTTTACACCTCCTGTAAAGTTCTAGAAAAACTACTGCGAAGTTCTTGCTGATGCACTTGAAGCACACAATAAGGACAGTATCATTTGGAACTCCTAATACACCAGCAACATTATTTATTCTTATAATGTTAGTTTACTCAGCCTCTCTTTAGAGCCTGATGAAGGCTGACGTCCACTAACTTCCCGGCCCGCTATGTGTAATATTATCGATCAACACTTTTGCTTTGGTTTCTTTAAGACAAATGATAGATCATCTCTACCTTTTGTTGCCACTTTTACAACTGCTCTTTGAGACAGGTCCTTTAGGCCCTCATATTTCATGTCAATGCATTTTTATTGTATATTGAAAGGTTGCCACAATTGGGGTTTGACATCTCTTTCTCTGATTCCATCAGCTCTTTCCACCTCTACCTTCATAATTTACTGAGGATATTAGATTGCTAAGTTGCGATCTGTTTCTCCCAAAGGGCAATTTCTTCATTTCTAAAATCCTCATAGAAGTGTAAATAAACTACCCATAGGCACAAAGAATCCTTTGGACAGTAACATGGTTAGGTTTTTATACAATTGCCAAATTGTTGCAGATTAGCACATCAGCACCCTTTCGTGCTTCCATTTCTGACGAAAGGTGGTCCACTTTTATCTCACTGGCTTCCCGACCTTGAAAATGGTCAGGTAGCCTTCATGGTTTGTTGTCTCCTCCTCTACTGGTTGCAAGCACTGAGTAGATACATGTGATGAGAGAGTAAAAGAATCCTTGTGCTAGAAATGAGACGGCTTTTATTTATCAGAAAATATTCCGAGGCAAATTCATGTCTTAGTATTCTTTCTTAAGATGAAATTGTTCTTCTGTGGGTAGGCTATGGGAATTTGACAAAGCTTTTCGAAGGACAACATTGATCACTGAAATGAAATGTTTGAAAAACATATCATCTTGAGTTTCTTTACTTAATTTTCATGTAGTCCTTGTCTATATATTTGTGTGCCATGAGGCATGAGCTTCGACCAAATAGTTTTATCCGTGTACTCTTAAGCTTGTTTTATTACACATGATATTTTCCTTAAATTTCCTTCCCATCCTCTCTTCTCATAGATGTATGTACATTTGCAGTTCTTTGAGTTGTGATGTCAGATAATGCTAAGTTTTAATCTAATATCCTTCTATTGATGCAGGAATGGATGGCTAGGAGAATGTCTCGAACCAAGGCTGTTATAGTAGGCGAGATTTTCTTCCGTTGAAGTTGAATCATGAATTTTGAATATTTCCACAAATTATATAAAGCTGGAGAAGTTATAAGAGTTGGACTTCCTTTTGTAGGCACTTGGAATGCCTATTTTTTAAAGGTCTAGAGACAGAACTTTGCAAGACACTTTGTTTTAAAAAGATATTTTTTTGAGTTATGTTTTAGAAATTTCCTCTTTCTTTTTTTTCCCTTCAAGTGAAGTGTAAAATCAAATTGCAGCTGCAGCAATACATACAAAGGAAATAGACAGTTTTTTTGCACAAAATTTTTATATTCTGTAATGTTTTTGCTGTGAACGCTCTGAATGTTATGTAATGTTTTTTCTATTATTTGCTATGTCTTCTTTACTTCTGTTTGTTCTTTTTCTTACTGCTCTGATATGATATACTTGAGCTGAGCGTCTTTCGGAAATTTGCAGATTCTTTGTTGTTCCCTTAAACATGATTTTGCTTTTCATTTGATTGTATGTTAGGCTGATTTAGACATTTTAGTATGAAATCTTACTACATATTTGCATTGTTTTACTCTCTTGGTGTCTCTATATTATATTGAAGAAATCGTTTCATTATGGAATCAATTCAAGAAGTTATTGTTCTTTTGAGTTTAACTTTTATATACTAGAGCTCGTGTTGTATGTTTTCTTATCAGTATTATTATTTTTATACGAGTATTATCTTAGCCTTATATTTACTTTGACCAACTACACTATTTACTGTTAGTACTTTTCTTTCTCTATTATTTTCATCTTTTGCTCTTCTTTCACCTCCTCTCGAGGCGAGGGTCTATTTGAAACAATTTTTTATTCTCTCAAGGATAGAGGTAAGTCTGCGTACACTTCACCATGTTTAGATCCCACCCGTGACTACATTTGATATGTTGTAATTGGTATAACATATTATTAGGTCATCTAATAGGTAATTGTAGTGCAAATGACCGTTTATAGTAAATGTTAATTGATAACTCCCCTTGAAGAATAAGATAAGTAACATGCAATTGTAGGTTAAGACTATTCTCGATGGTGTAGAAAGGTTTTATCCTTTCATAAATTATTGTTAACATTTATCATTAGTTTTAGTATATAAATAATTAAATATCAAAGAATAAAAACAAATGTCAAGATGGCCGAGTTGGTCTAAGGCGCCAGTTTCAGGTACTGGTCCGAAAGGGCATGGGTTCGAATCCCATTCTTGACAAATAATTTTTTTTACCCACCCCCATCTACATATAATAAATATGTATACGACATGGAATAAAAATAAACACACAAAAAAGTCAAGTCATTTCAACATGTAATATATATGACTATAATAACTACGTCTCAATCTCGTAATAAATATGTATACGACACAGAATAAAAATGTACACACAAAAAAATCAAGTCATTTCAACATGTAATATACATGACTATAATAACTACGTCTCAATCTCGAACAAGTTGAGGTTGCATGTATGAACAAGTAGATACATGAGTCCTAGTGGTATAATACACGTGGACACCACGCAGGATGCAAATTACCATGTAGGAAGCCATAGGACGTGTGTGTCTATTTGTGCAACTTTATATAAGTTTATTTATCACGTCTCAATCTCGTAATAAATATGTATACGACACAGAATAAAAATGTACACACAAAAAAATCAAGTCATTTCAACATGTAATATACATGACTATAATAACTACGTCTCAATCTCGAACAAGTTGAGGTTGCATGTATGAACAAGTAGATACATGAGTCCTACGTGGTATAATACACGTGGACACCACGCAGGATGCAAATTACCATGTAGGAAGCCATAGGACGTGTGTGTCTATTTGTGCAACTTTATATAAGTTTATTTATCTACTTGTGCACACCCAAAATTGAAAGGCATAAATGTGAAATGAGACCAAGTTAAATGACATATTTATGTATTATAACTTTATTCTCAATGTGTCTTTTACTTGCATCTTCTGAAAAATGTGGTCATTTTTTAACATTATTTAATCTTGTACGAACGCACATCCATCTTAACATTCTCATATCTGTGACGCTCATCTTATGAATACAAGTTCAAATCATAGGAATAACAAGAATCAATTTGTATATAATAGTAAATGTAACCAAATAACAAATCTCATTCCTCACATAACACAATCAACAAAATATGTAACAAAAAGAATGCATTGTACATGATCAAAACCAATAAAAAAACAGATGCAAACATAAGTTAAAACAACAAAAATTTACAAGACCATCAAGAATCCACCAGCAATTGCCAAGAACAAGTGATTCAAAATGCCCCAATTCATCATCCTATGAGAAGACGAAAGCAATGAAGAATCAGGAGATGATGCTGCTACATTTTTGCCATGATCAGGACTATCAGCATCCGGGGCAATGTCAACTACTGGTGCTGGTGTTGGTGGTATATTAGTCCCAAAAATTGCTTCAGGAAGTAAAACTTTGTCCACCTGATAAACTGCAATCGGATAAGTAGCATGAACCGCGCTACTAACTTTAGTATTAGCCCATCCTGAGCTAAGATGAACGGTCCCGGACACATAAGTGAAGTTCAAAGAGTACATTTCTCCTCCAGCAAAAGTACTAACAGGGCTAATTTCACTGAGGTTCTTGAAATCAGCTAAACTATAGTAATGTGGCAATGCATGAAAAAGGCAAAGGGACTTGAGAGATTCGAAAGAGACGGTTTTTTGAGTTTGGAAAAGGCTGAGTCTTTAGGTACAAACAATGTGATTCCTTCTTCTGTGTTGTTGGCTTGTTCTTGGAGCGTGTCGATGACTTTAGTGGACATGAGGTAGTCGAGGAACGTGTGGAACGGGCCTGCAACCGAGAGTAGTTCGGTTAGGTTTGTGTATTCAGGAGCTGGTGCTGGAGATTGAATTGGTGATCCAATAGCTTGGCCATTTACTGAAGTTGAAACTTGAAAGGGCTAACAACAGACTAATGAAAACAATACAGTAGTCCATTTTCTTGACCCTGGAAATTCAAACAGGGGAAAATACATTCCGTAAGTAACTTAATGCTAGTGCTTTAACCTGGCCTGATACTTATTCACTCGCCTGGCCCACTCGTATCCATCATATATAATATGCCCGACTATTGACCACTTCACGCTGAAGTTCATACTCGAGTCAATTTCACGTATGGTCGTTGAACTTTACTCAAAATGACATTAGTGAGAAAACTACTTTTGTCACGTTAACAGAGGCGGATCCAAGTTTTAAGTTTATAGGTTCTGAAACACACCTCTTTTTGCTTATTGGGTTTGGGATAAACTTTTTATGCAAATAATGTTAATTTTATACTACAAATATAGGATTTGAGTGAAAGCTATCAGTAAACTTTTATTATGGTTCCGCCCCTAGGATAAAATAACTAAACTACTTAGATTCTTCTTTTGATCGATCAAAACCCCTTCCCTACATGTAGCAATTTTTTTTTTTAATAAAAAAGTTCAATAACTGGTTATACATAGAAAAGAAGGATCTAGATCCTGACATCCAGTTATAACCTAAGTTGCTCAGACTGTCCAAAAATGTTGTCGCACCTGTGTCTTATCCTTTAAAACTACACTCCTTTTGGAAAAAAATCCTGCACTACCTGATGACATTTCTGAAGAGTCCGAACAACATAACTTTAAACCGCCATAGTTCCCCCCCCATCCCATGCACAAATTTTTTTTAAAAACACATACAAAATGACATGTAAGACTGATAAAGAAAGAACTGACCTGAGACAGAGCAGCAAAGGTTTAGGGACAAAATTGTATGGCGTCTGAAGATGCAAAGAGAGTATATAAAGAGAAAGGTTACATTTTTCTTTTTTCTTTTCCACCCATTGTCCGATAAAGTTATTGTCATGTGATCAAGAGGTAGCAGGTTCGAGCTGTGGGAACAACCTCATGTAAGTTTGCATACAATAAGCTGTTGTGATTCAGCCTTCCTCGGACCCCACATATAACGGGAGCTTATAAGTGCATCAGACTGTTTTTTTTCTTAACCTAATTGTCTGATACTTGCATGGGAATTTCGACTAATTCGACTCTGTGTTACGTAAGATTTAATGGGAAAATACTTTCTATCAAAGACTTTTTTTCATCCCAATGCTTGAATCCGAAATCTCTAATTCAGCCAAAGAGATTTTATCCATTATACCACGAATTTTAATTAATAAGTTCAAGTTTTTGTTTGAGACTATGATTCTTTATCAAATATGATTTCATTTCAAAGCTCAAATATAAAATCTCTGACTAAAGCCGAATATATATTTAATTATCATCACACTATAACTTTTGGTGGTGGATCAGTTATAATTTAACCAACAAAAAAAGAATCATATAATGATGTTGTTATTTTTAATTATTTTTTTAAAAAAAAAAGAAGAAAAAGAGAAGTTATGATTCTTAGCTGGAAACACCTATTTTTGGTTTGGATCTCATAACCATGGAAGAAAAGAAAAGTGGAAGCAATGATTTACTTTAGTCTATTTATACGTTGTAATGGCAGTGTTTGTAGTTTTTAAAAACAATTATTACGATAAAATGAGAAAAATAATACTTTTATTTTAAACTTTCTAAAATGATAAATATTTTTTGTAAAGACGACAAGTTCAGAATATACCAGTAGCTATTTTTTGCGATGAATAAGAATGTGACATCGATTAACTATCCAACTAATGCACTTACATTTGGGGGAAATTCCTATATATACAGAAAATATAAGTCTCATAATTATCAAGCATAGCATGAATTTTTTGGTTATCAAACATAGCAAGTCTTTTTCTGTTGAAAACGTATACAAAATCATGTTTCAAATTTCGATCATAATTTCATGTAATAATATTGTATAAATTCTATATGAAATACATATATAACTGTGTAAATTTTATATAAATTAGTTTTTTTAATAGATACATGTGATTTTGTGTATATAATATGTATATAAATTGTATTTATAATGTAATTACAATAAAGTACATACAAATTGAAGAAAAACTATATATAAATTTGTATAAAATTTGTCTTAAAATTGTTGGGTATTGGGCCTGGGAACTAGATTGAACAAGATTGTTGGGCCTAATTAATATGTTTGGGCTGTTGGGCCGTCAAATCTTGTAGGCCTATACTATTCTTCAGTGGTGTTTGGAAAAATTAACATAAATACACAATTAAAATTACAAAAATCCGTTCGTACATTTCTATCCCCTCTCGGATATATCCATCCCTCTCGAATACATCTCTATCCCCTCTCGGATATATCTCTCCCATTAATTTATGTGTCATTTGTAATGTATCGGACATCCAAGGAATGTATTCGAGAGCAATAAAAAATTGGGATTTTTGTAATTGAAGAAACTTCCGGAATAGGATGTAATTAGCCCCCAAATGTATATGAGATTTTTCATTTCTGTACTTTATACTATACTTTATAGTGCACAAATACACAGTTTGTCTTAATTCTCTTCAATTATTCTTTTGTTAATCCAACTTTGTCTTCACTTATATTTATCTTAATATTCAAAACTTTTATAAACAATATAATAAATTTATATTAACAAAATATTTTAAACAATATATCTAATGATGACATAACAAAGAATGTCACATCTTCAAAAGATCACGAAAATGCTTTTTAAAGCAAGTGTTTCTAATTTGATAGAGCTTAATGTACTTACGATCGTAAATAATGACGTTATTACTCAATATTATTATAGTATAAAAATTTGTCCGACACAATTGCAAATGGAATGATGTTTTATTGTAATATAAATAGTGATTATAAATTGTTTGTTGAATTGTTATCATTGTTAAATTTCAAATAATTAAAGATAAGGTAGATGTTAAAACGATCAATGTATAAATATTTTTTTTTGTAATTAATTCTAAATCTAACTATATGAATGTATGTTAAATATTCCTCTAGATGGATCAATATTGTTAGAGTTATATGCCATGACGTTTTTTCCATATGAGTATACTTCTAATTGTTATTCAAACAAAGTTAAGGACTTTGCTCTAGTATAACAGATATTGTGAACATAAAAATAAATAAAAATAGGTACATTGCTCATTTGTAACAACTATTAATATTAAAAAAATGACTATAATTTATTAATATTTCTTTCAAATATTAAATTAGTCAACATTTAATTGCAAATAGTGTGAATATAAAATATATATTTTTCGCCTTAATCCGTTTGGTATTATTGTATTTATGTTATAAGCAAATGTTAGTCTTGTGACAATACATGTATTACATTCTTAAATTTACCTAAAAGATCATGTTTTGATTTCTAATCTTAAAATTGAACAGTAATTTTGTAAAATATAATTCAGATACCCAACAAAAGAAAAGTGTAACTCACGTTTAGAGTATATAGGGAAGGGGGAACCAATAACTCAAATCATTTAAAAAAATGAAATAATTGAAGGTGTGTTCATTACGAAGGAAAATGTTTTTAAGAAAAATAATTTGAGACTTCTATTTCGTTGGAGTACTCTCAAGCTTATGACTCAATCAGGCATGCAAATGAGGGCGGGTCATGGGCTAGATATGCAGAAGTCATGATCCGTGACTTAAGGTTTCCGAGCATAGCACAATAGGTGATTTGGGAACGGATATCTGATCAAACTATGAAACTAGACCGGTCATACTTCTAACATCACGTATAAATCCTAACTAATCAAAATCATTATGTGAAAACTATACTTCTAGATCTAAAAACATAAAACTACATCTCTCTTTTTTCTGTTCTTATTTTCAAGACGATTAATAATGTTTCAAACTTATCGTCCAAGCTTGCGTAGTTTGAACCCTCAACCTAAATTACATCTCTTTCATATATAAATTTAGAAGTCAAAATATTACTTTTTCTAATCGTAGATGTTGGCATTTGACTTTGATTTTTTCATATCAAAAGGTGCCACCTAACATATCTTGAGAAAAAAAAATATTATTTAAAGAAATTTAAGAGTCAAAAGAATAATCATGTTTTTTTTTTTTAATATAATACGTCACTTCTCCAAATTTCCCGCAAGAGATTTTTTTATTTCCACTTTATAATATCACCGACGCCATTGAATATATGTATAAAAAAAAATTCCCCACCATCATTTTCTCAACTATTGTTCTAGACAATTCACATTTAAATCTTTTTATAGTTTGGATATCATATGTTTTTTCTTTAATAATCAAGATATCTAAGTCAGTGTCAGAAATAACTTAGTAAGTATTAGTTATTGGTTCAGTCAAATTTAATATTTTCAATAAACAAATATATATATATATATATATATATATATATATATATAAAGCCATTGGATTTAAATAACATTGTATTTTGATGCCATAATTTCAAAAATATAACAAGTTCAAAATTAATAAGGATTTTAAAATTTAAATGCTATTAATATATGATATGATATAATATGTACAGCCTAAACCAACCACCTAGACCAACTTCCTTTAAGTCAAAAGAAATGATGGTTTAAAATACTATTAATTTAATTTATATATTAAGGAATATTGCACATTTATTCTTTATTTATTATTATTAATGAGTAATAAAAGGACCAAGAATAAGGAGGACAAAACCATTAAATTCAACGTCGACTAATCCTTGGAGAGTTTAGTCAAAAAAATGTTAATAATAATAATGAATTGCAAATGCTGTTTAAGAAGGCCATTTACGTTCTCACCGAAATGTAATGTTTTGTCACGAATATTTTTCACTTTTTTTTTGCGAAACATTATTCTGAAAAAAAAGTTTGGACATAAAATAGTTATATTATTTCAGATTTTAACTTGAAGATGAATTTCGAAATACGAAAAAAATTTAAAATTTATTTTTACAATTTTCACTTCAAATCACTAGTAAAAATTCAAAAATAATTTTAATTTGTATTCATATTTAAATATAACTCCAATTTTTAAATATTAGTTTTAGCTTTTTTCTATATTTCATAATTTTCATGTTCAAACGTCCACTAAATAAAATAAAATAAAATAAAAAAGAGAGAAAAATGCTAGGTAATGCACATATGGTCTGAACTCAATGTATAGTCAAAAAATGCTTTAATTCTAATTGAATTCCAAATATTATTTAAAGCCATGAGCAGAATGTTGAGTTTGTGGGTTTAAAATTCTAAAGAAGATATTTTATCAGATTCTCAATCAATTATATATGAATATTAAATGCATTTTAAATATAAATAGATGGTTTGATTACAGTTATTAAATTTTGTCAAATTCTTAGCTTTCTTTCCAATTCTGCCTCTTTCAATTAGAAGCACTATGAGAAATATTTTTTTCGACCGCGAATTAATAGAAAATTTATTTTATAAAACATGATTTTTCTATTCATTTCTCACCAAATCAGCTCACTGAAAAAATATATGATGAAAAATAGATACCCCCAAAATACTAGGAAGCCTCTTAATTTTTTCATGTGAAAATATTACTATTTTTTCTCACTTATTCAATCAAAATATTTGTGGGTACAGTGAACATTTTTCGAAAAAATATTAATTTTTTAGTAGTAAAGACATTTTTTATTCTCTCAAAAAGCAAGACAATCTAGTGCACAAAATATCTGTTGTTAGCATAGTCTGAATTCTGAAAAAGAGCGTACCCCTAGAAATATGATGTAGACAGCACTCTATTCTAATACAACTCCCCTTCATGTTTTTTTTTCTCACTAAAAAATATGTTGTATAAAGTCAATTAAGATAATGATTATTAAAAACTCCATTTCGTGTGTGAATTTATTGATCATAAAATATTTTCCAACAAAAGTGGCATGTGGAACAAACTAATATGTCCATTTATAAAATCCATCAAATGCTTCCACTTTCTATCTTTTCTATCACTTTCTACACTTATAACACATTCATAAAATTCAACATCCCTCCATCAAATATAAATAAAAATCATACCATATCTTATTTTTTCAATATCCTCAAAATTAACATTCTCAAACAGTAATGAATTTTTTTCATTTTATCTTCTTTTTTCTCCTTGTTATTACAACATCTTCAAGAATTCAAGCTCTCCGGCACCTGCCGGAGCAAGTTTCCGGCAGCCCGGCGGCAAGAAAATCACAAGTTTTTCACCCTAAAGTGATTGCTCCGGCAGCTCAAGATTTTGAGTCATTCAAGAGAAGAATTCCCACTGGATCAAACCCTTTGCACAACAAGAAGAGATAGATATTGTTCGAATCAGTTTACGTACACCTTGTCTGTTTCATGTAGGAGCATCTGCTACCTCCTGCTAACACAGGTTTCAAATAACCATCGTTACACGGTTACCAATACAAGTTTCAAATAACGTAACTCTGTCCCTCAAAGTTTTTGCAGATACGAAGAAATCACCAAACTCTTTTTTTAATTTATTGTTATAACAAAGTCCTATGGTTTTATATTTTCTTATTTGAAGGGTTTTATAGTTGAGTTTCATTCGTTAATTTTGTACAAAATCATACAACCTAATTTGTAGAAAAATTAAGTTTGATGATGTTATATTTAATTTCTTGCAAAGATATCGGATTTTATTTACTTTTACAAGAATTATTAGGAGTTTTATATCATAGCTTGCTTTGTTAATTAATGGACGTTTGGAAAAAAAATTTTAAAGGAAAATGTTCAAATATGCCATCGAACTTTGAGAAAAGGTTCATCTATGTCATACGTTAAAAGTTCCGCACAACTATACCATTTTTGTTTGAGAAAAAGGTCATTCATACTATTATTTGTTAGGGATGTATTTTACTAAATTAACTTTATTAATCATGCTTTGAAACTCTAAATTTGACTATTCTACTATTTTGTGTAGTTATTTAATATGAATGACAGAAAATGAAAAATACAATAAAACTCTCTCAGATAAAATGGAACATCTAGTTTTTTTTTGTTGTTGATAAAATAGGGTTATACTCGGATGTTATATATCCTTCACTTATAATTTTGAGGTTGTAATAATCAATTCAAGTCGGAAAGCAAAAACATTTATTTTTGATATCGACGCTAAATAATACTCTCTCCGTCCAACAATAGTTGTCCACTATACTAAAAATAGTTGTCCAACAATACTTGCCCAATTTAAGAAATTAAAAGATAATTTACCTTTTGTGTCTATTTTACCCTTGCTATTAAATATTATTTATCATCTAACACATTTCTCAAAGCATTAAATTTAATAAAGTTAACGGATAATATAGTAATATTACCCCTATTATTTATTATTTTTTAAGGGATATACCAAGTCAATAGTGGACAACTATTGTTGGACAATGGAGTATGAAACAAAGGTACCAGTGGCAATTATTATTACACAACCACCAAGCAATTACTATTAATAGTACTAATAATAAGATTTTTCATAAAAAAAAAAAAGAATCAGCAGTAATAATTAATAGCTAGCTCATTATTCTATTCTTCTCACTTGAATGCTAATTTTATTTTATTTTTGTGGAAAATAACTCCACATTTCTTCATTACTCCCTCCGTCCCATAATAACTGATCACTTTCTATTTTACACGATATTTAAAAAATCATAAATAAGATAATTAATTTGACAAATTTACCCTTTGTTCATATTGATGGATACCAATATAATTTATGGTGACATAGGGCATACAAAAAGTATCATTGGAACTTAAGCATATTTATGATATTAATTATAGGGGTAAAATGAGAAAAAATTAATTAATTTTATTTTGATTTAGTAAGTGATCAAATAATTTGGGATAAGTATTTTTCGAAAGGTGATCAGTTAATATGGGACCGAAAGAGTATCATTTATGCACCAAGGCAGTACGGATCAAGTTGTTGGCCCATCCCTCCTTACCTGTCTGCTCATTACCCAACAACCCTGGGGAGGATACAATAGAAATAATGTTTACTGGTCACTTTTTTTTTATACCAATGTCAGAGTTTCAGATTCCACGTATGGGTGAAACTTTGAAATTTCATAATAACGAGTATATTTTTCGATTATATGAATTGAAAAGTGGTTCGTTGTTGGTACATCCCCTCCTGCCCACCACCCAACAATCACAAGCAAATTGATGCAGTAAAAATAGTGTTCATTGGTCACTTTATGGTCATGTTCTTTTAAATAATAGTGAATTATTGTTATTGAATTTCAAATTTCATATGTAGAACTATATGATAAAATCCTGTAGTTGCACCTATATATGGAATTCGACACTCTATGGCATCGACTATATTTCAATTATATGAATCTAAAAGTGGATATTTATAAATTTTACCCGCAGTTGCAAGTATGTCGATGCATTGATTTCGACTTGACTTGGTCCTTAGGAATTTATTTTACTATGTGTAAAGCATCATTGCATCCTCTACGCGGCTTCATAGTCCACACTCCATAACGTCTTTTACTACATCGCATTGAATCCCCTTTCTTGTATGATAATTGCTTGTTGACAAAACGTCTTGATGCATGCGTCTAATTTGTTGTGTGGCAATAGTGCGAACCTAAGGGGTATATGTTGTACACACACTTTTGAAAGCTTATTCGACCATATATAAGTATTAGGGTTTAAACTTTAAAGTACACGTGTCACAAAGATAATAGCATGTATAGTCATATATCATACGCACTGACTTAAAATCTTGAATTCGCATCTATCAAAAATCATCATCATGTCCTTCTAGTGTATATATTGACATATTTTCTAAGTATAGCTAGGCAAAAAATATAATTTGAGATTTGGGAGTGCAATAAAGCTAACTTAACCACCCCACTTTGGTGCACAAATAATCACTTTGTTGAATAGAAAAAATTACATTTGTAATCATATCAAGTCGATAAAGTACTATTTTGATACATCAAAATTGCACGTGGAATAGTACTTTTGCAATTGGAAAATAAAAAATGTGTATTAATATGAATGGTTCCATTCTTGGTGTATGTCCCAAAAGTTTGAAATTATTTATATGCTTAAGTTAATTTGGTAAGAGACAAGTGACAAATGATGCTAATAGATTCTTCATGATCTAATTTGCCAAGTTGTAAAAGAAAATGGGTGGCAAAAGAAGACGGATTTAAAATTTAAATTTGATGAATTCAACTATTAATATTTTTAATATTGAAACACATACTAATAATCGAGGGTCAAAATCAATAGATAATCTCAATTTTCTAACTTAAACCGTTACGTTAGAAAATGGTGGGTCGATTTCTTTTTTAAAAAAGACAAGGGCTTATATGTAGCTCAATTTTATTAGTTTTGTTTAATACTTCGACAAATTATAAGAAGACAAATAAAAAAATTACTATTGAAAATAATTGAGCGAATTAAATTATGATTCATTATTTAGTTCATTTTAGTACCTATTCCAACTAACGTTTGTAGAAATACCTTTCATAGTATGAAGCTTCAAATTTCATATCTTAGAGTTTCACATGTGAAATTTAAACCTCACAATGATGACTACTTTTCTTTTAGATATTTAGCTGAAAAATGCCTAGTTGTGAATTTTAACCGTAATTTTTAGACAGAGTTAGGTAATAACCCATATTTATTGATTCAACATATTTTATCCCCGTCTAAATTCAACTCAACCCGTTCCTTTATCACCGGTACGTGTAGTCAAGTTTGTTGTTTCAAATACAATTTAATTTACTTAAAATTAAATATATTAGAATCAACATCAAATTCACCAATAACGAAAGGATCAGAAGTACTACGATCCCTTAATTATATTTATAAGAAAAGCACCTACGTTTACTTGCTCACAATTCAACGAAAGGATTTACGCAAGTAAAATCTCACTATATATATTAGATAAAGGGAAAAAAATGAATGAACATTATGCTTTTACAGTAAGCAAACGCGAACAAGAAAGTACACGGGCAATATGGCTCGTGTACTTTCTGGTTCGCGTTTGCTCCAGTAAGCTAACAAGCACGCACAAGAGGGTCCCTGTGTACTCAGTAAAGTCATCTAACAACGCAACAGATATTATAATATAATAAGAAATAACAACCATCTGTTTGAAAAACTAAAACAAAACAACAGCCATCATCCATGGAGCAAAAATAAGATTTAATTTTCATATAGAACGCACATTTACAGCATATTAGCCAAGTGTACTTGCAATTACAGCTGACACAATGAAAGAAAACAAACTTTTCATCATCCAATACAATTCAGACAACAACATAAAAGAGTATACAAGTGCCACGACCATCAAGTCTCCAGAAAAGTTGTAACACATTATATACTTGCATGCACATCTTCATAAACCAGCGATGTTGTCCGAATGTGGCGGAAATGAGAATGTTAAATATAAGAGTTAAAAATGAGGATATATGAGACTAAGTTAGGGTGACTTGGACTAAAGACAAGATGCGAAAAGCGAGGTTGAGATAGTTCGAGCATGTGATGAAAAGATGACGGATGCCTCAATGTGGGGTGAGAAATTGGTTATGGATATATCAAAAGAGGTAAAAGTAGACCAAAGAAGTACCGTGAAAGATGCTAAAACAGGATATGACACAGTTACAACTTACCGAGGACATGACCTTAGATAGGAAGGTGTAGAGGACACAAATTAGGATAAAAAATTAGTAGGTAGGAATGTTTTGTCGTGTTGCCCTTACTAGTAGTAGGACTACTCTTGTACTTTCTTGTTCTTCAATTTCTATGACCATCTATTATTTCATGTAGTTCATTTATAATAGTATTTCATTCCAATATGTTGTTACTATCTATTGTCTATTGTACTTTCATTATGCTCACCTCTGAGGTAAAAGTACGGGGTGTGTATACTCTAAACTCTAGCCTCCACAAACACAACTCACTGAGTATGTTGTTGTCGAGGCAGATCTTCCGTTCGACTTTAAAAGTACTTTGTTTACCAACGTTATTCAGCATTGGCCACAAGATGCTGCTCAGCACACACTACCTCCAACAGTTAAATGGGCAGATGGCATGTAGTCTTCTTGAAGATACATGCCAATAGCTAAGAGGAATCACCAAACCGAGACATCAAACTATGAGCCTGTTTAGATAGACTTTCAGCTTTGGGCTTATAAGCCAAAAGTCACAAGTTAATATTTCTAACTATGGCTTTTGGCTTATTTTTAGCATTCTAGCTTAAAACGAAGTGCTTATAAGCACTTTCTTAAATTTACCCAAACACTCCACAAGTGCTTAAAAGCTATTTTGGCTTAAAAGCACTTAAGAAAAGCCAAATCCAAACAGGCTCTATAATTGGTTGAGATCTAGGCAGCTCTAGGAAGCCAAAAAACTCAGGATCTATCCTAGCAAGCCCCATAGATCTCTAACAAGCACACACCATAATCTGGAAGAAGTCACTAGATAAGTTATACCAGCCTGAGTACCAAACATCTAAGAAACCAATCTTACAAAAGATACATGAACTCCAAAAGAGTTGGGTTCTAGCTAATTCATAGTTTACGAAAAAAGAAAAAATGTTCAACTATGGGCCTCAGGTCCACAATGGTAAAAGCAGGAACAGACTAGGGTCCTCCCAATCTTCTAGATGTTGACTCCTTGCTAGCGCTCCCAGATCTACTCAACTCTGAGCCAAAGAGCATCTGAATGCAACACCTAGAAAATGCTTAAGAAAATCTACCTGCCATAGGGATGGTAGCGGCCGCTGCCACCATAGCCTGTCCTACTTCCATATAGACCTCCTCCTGGTCCACCATAACCAGCACCAGGGCCAGATTCATAACCAGCACCCGGGCCAGATTCATAACCAGCGCCAGAGCCAGCCCCACCATAACCCCCATAACCACCTCCACGGCCATATGCCGCCATTAGTCCACCCCCACCATATCCACCAGCACCTCCACCATAGCCACCTCCATAAGAGCCATAGCGGCTAGAATAGCCCAGTGAAGGATCTCCTCGATAGCTACCAAATTCACCAGCACCAAAGTCTCCATATCTACCACCAAATTCACCACCACCATATCCATAGTCACCAAACCTACCGCTCATACCTCCAGAAGACCTATACGGAGCAGGGCCAAAACCGCCACTGCCAAAACTGTTATAGGAATTGCCAAAGCCTCCATAATTATCATTGTATGCACGTCCCCTAGGTTCACTACCATATGCAGGACCAGATGCTGGGTGTGAGGGTTTCTTTGGTTCTGCCTTCTTGATCTCAACCTACAATAAAGAAGCAGGTTAACCTAGAAGATCACCTATGCAATAGCCTGACACAGCTGAGCCCTGAAAGAAGCACACTAAATGAATCCTACAAACTTTCAACCATAACACATGAGAGACATTGTACGAAAAGTTGAACAAATAATACTGAAAATTGTAGCATAAAACCAAAGAAAAATCTTGACCATTCAATATTTGAAAAACAGTTACATCCCAGCACATCTGACATCTTGGACAACCATTGAATAAAACTCACCTGGTTACCCAACATATCAATCATATTTCCCTGGGACAGCAAATTATCAACTACTTGTTCCTCATCAAACAAAATAAATCCAAAGCCTCGAGACCGCTTAGACACATGGTCCCGTATGATCTCGCAGTCAGTCACCTTCCCATACTTGGAGAAGAAGCCCTTGAAATCATCTAACCACAAAGAAAAAGAGAAACAATTAAATACCCGAGAAACTAGATAAAATATGGCACAAATCTACAGTATAAAGCACATGGTATTTGTAACATTTCTTGAAAAAAAGAGAAACATGTGAGGTTTCACCTTCATTCATAGTAGTAGGAATGCCGCCAACAAAAACCTTCTTTGTTTTGAAATCCTTTGATTCAGCAGATCCTTTAGGAATGGTTCTCTTGATCTCAACCTGACCAAATGTAATCTAGTAAGTCTCATAGCCAAAATATGCATGCCACCTTACAGCAGTTTTTTACGAAAAAAAGATGCTTGAACTTGGAGAATATGGTTTCTACTAGAATCTCACAGCACCAGGTATACTTTGACCTTTAGTAACAAATATACATTACCCACAATATGGTTTCTGCTAGAAATCTCACAATATCAGGAATACTATGAACTACAGTACAAATATACGATACCAACCAAACTCATCATCTCAAAAGAATTTTATGAGTTAACATAAATTGATGGTTCGTTAGAAACGACCACAAAAAAAGAAATTTTCTCATGACAAACATACATAAAATTTACAGTAGTTCCTTTCTCCAACCCTATTTGACAATAATCAAACATAGACTTAATATATACATTGAAAGTGAAGCTAAACCACTCACTTGTTTGTCATTGATGATATGAGTTTCAGCAATAACAGTGTCAACGACAGAGGGATCAGCATAAGTGATGAACCCAAAACCTCTAGGTCTGCCAGTGTGTCGGTCCTTCATAATCACCGAGTCTATTATCTCACCATACTTCTCAAAGTACTTCACAAATTGCTCTATAAACCCAAATTAGAAGAACAGTTAGAATCTTAGAATATCCAACCAGCAAGGAATAATAAAATTAAAAAACACAAACAAACCTCAGCTCATCCATAATGACAAATTAACAATATACAAACATGTAGAGTTTAAAAACTAACCTAAAGTTGTCTCTTTCGCAAGACCACCAATGAAGATTTTTCTGTTCCATAAAAGAGAACAAAAATCCAAAATTAATACACATCACAGTCACAAAGAAAATAACTTTTTCAAGAGCAGAACAAGAAAAAACCTAGAGAACACAAATTGGGCAGATATTTTTGCAAAAGGTGAACTTGCTCTAGGAAAATGGTGTTTTCTTCATACTTTTGAAACCAAACATTGAAATTACAAGTGATGTAGCTGCTTTTTGTCTAAAAACGCATCTTCCATTTGTAGAAGGTGAAATATATTAGCATAGTTCTAGTTATTTTATCAAGATTTGAGAGATTCTGTGAGAAAAACATAATCTTTTTGAAAAAAATATATTGGAAAAACAGAACACCCCCAAATCCAAACTTCTAAAAACAGCATTTTGCAGCAAGAGAATCCTGAAGGCTTTGAAAATCGTATGCTGGACAAAGCCAACAACTAGACTTAATTCGATAAAGTAAAAATATGCTCAAAAACAGATATCGAGAGTAGAAAAGCCCTAGACTATACAATTTGTGCATATATTTTTGCAGAAAAGGTGAGTTTGTTTTACGAAAATCATATTTTTTTTTTTAAAAAAAAACGAAATTTTGAAATTGAAGAAGTGCTCAGGAGCTTCTTTTCATCCAAAAAATCTTCTTCCATTCCCAAAACACTCGCAAATCCTTTCGATCACAAACCTTTCGGGGAACATAGTTTGTAGAAGTTATATTTGGTTAGTTTCTAGTTATTTTACGAATGTTAGAGACCTAATTTGTGATAAAAATAATATCTTTTGAACAACAAATGTTGGAAAAAGAAACACCCCTAAATCCCAACTTCTAAAAACAGCAAAAACAAATGCTTCGAAAAGTCCAAAAATTAGACTTATAATTCAAATAAACATTAAAGATATGCTCATAAATCCTTTCGATACCAAACCTTTTGGGAAAAAATAGTTTGTAGAAGCTATATTTGGTTAGTTCTGGTTATTTTATGAAGATCTGTCAGAAAAATAAAATCTTTCTGAAAAACAAATGTGGGAAAAAGAAACACCCTAAATCCCAACTTCTAAAAGCAGCAGAAAAAGCTTCAATTTTTGGAAAAACACACACTCCATATTCCAACTTCTAAAAACAGAAAAAAAAAATGATTCAATTGTTGGGGAAAAGAAACACCCCTAAATCCCAACTTCCAAAAACAGCAAAAAATGCTTCAATTGTTGGAAAAACACATACCCCTATATCCCAACATCTAAAAACAGCAAAAAAAAATGCTTCAATGGCTGGAAAAACACATACCCCTAAATCCCAACTTCTAAAAACAGCAAAAAATGCTTCAATTGCTGGGAAAACACCCACTCCCCCAAATCCCAACTTCTAAAAACAGCAAAAAATGCTTCAATTGCTGTAAAAACACATACCCCTATTCTCAACTTCTAAAAACAGCAAAAAATGCTTCAATTGCTGGAAAAAAAACACCCCCCTAAATCCCAACTTCTAAAAAAACAGCTAAAAAAAACTTCAATTGTTGGGGGAAAACACACACCTACATCCCAACTTCTAAAAACAGCAACAACAACAACAACAAGAGCATCAAAAAGCAAAAAAATCAGACGTACAATTCAATGAACATCAAGAACAAAAGCTCATAAAACAGATAAGGAAACGATACCCTGGGCTAGCTCCATCGCCGAAATCGTTCCTTCTGGAACCCATCCAGTCAAATTTGACAGATCGGAGAGAATTAGGGTTTGCAATTTGAGTTTCTCGAAGCACAAACTGGAGAGAAAGTTGGTAATCACCTCTTCCGGTGCTTTATATAGAGATAAAAACAGAGTGCTGATACTTTACGCTTTCTTTATGGTTAAGTTTTCAATTTGTTGTTAAATATGTACATGGGCTTAGTTATGTATTTGGGCTATTACACTGATAATTGGTCCAATTTTGTGTTCATCTTTCAAAAAATAAATTGTATTGTGTATAGAGAGACTGATATATTATTGATGTATGAAGTAAATTGGTTGGTTTTTTATTTATGGGAGGGTAAAAGTTGTTATGTAAGTTGTTTGCAAAGCTATTTACAATCAGTTTTGTAAGTTATTTTAGAAAGTTCGTCGATTACAGAGCTAGTTGCAGGATACTCTGTAATTAAGTTGTTTACAGAGCTAGTTGCAGGATACTCTGTAATTAAGTTGTTTACAGAGCTAGTTGCAGGATACTCTGTAATTAAGCTATTTACCGAGCTAGTTGCAGGATACTCTGTAATTAAGTTATTTACCGAGCTAGTTGCAGGATACTTTGTAATTAAGCTATTTACAGAGCTAGTCGCAGGATATTCTGTAATTAAGCTATTTACAGAGCTAGTCGCAGGATACTCTGTAATTAAGCTATTTACAGAGCTAGTCGCAGGATACTCTGTAATTAACCTATTTATCGAGCTAGTTGTAGGATACTCTGTAATTAAGCTAATTAGTAATTAAGCTAATTACAGAGCTAGTTACAGGATACTCTGTAATTAAGCTGATTACAGAGCTATTTACAGAGCTAATTGCAGGATACTCTATAATTAAGCTACTAAGTTGTTTATAAAATTACTTGCATGCTACTTTATAATTAAGTTGCTTTAGAAAGTTGAATATAATGTTAATTGCAGGTTACTCTGTTTTTGAGCTATTTGCAGGATGCTCTGTAATTAAGTTATTTACAGAGCTAGTTGCAGGATACTCTGTAATTAAGCTATTTACCGAGCTCGTTACAGGATACTCTGTAATTAAGCTGTTTACAGAGCTGGTCGCAGGATACTCTGTAATGAAGCTATTTATCGCGCTAGTTGCAAGATACTCTGTAATTAAGCTGATTACAGAGCTAGTTACAGGATACTATGTAATTAAGTTGTTTACATAGCTAGTTGCAGGATACTCTGTAATTAAGCTACTAAGTTGTTTATAAAATTACTTGCAGGCTACTTTATAATTAAGTTGCTTTAGAAAGTTGAATATAATGTTAATTGCAGGTTACTCTGTTATTGAGCTATTTGCAGGCTACTCTGTAATTAAATTGCTTATAGTGTTAATTGAATGTTACTATGTAATTAAGTTCCTTTAGAAAGTTGTTTATAATGCTAACTGCGCGTTACTCCATAATTAAGCTACTTTAGAAGCTACTTGCAGGGTACTCTGTAATTAAGATGCTTTACAAAGTTGTGCATAATGCTAATTGCAGCTTACTCTGTAATTAAGGTACTTGCGGGCAGCTCTATGATTAAGTTGCTTTAGAAAGTGTCTTATAATGCTAATTACAGGTTACTCAGCTACTTGTAGGTTACTATGTAATTAAGCTGCTTTAGAAAGTTGCTAATAAAGTTACTCGCAAGTTACTTTATAATTAAACTACTTTAGGAAGCTACTTGCAGGCTACTCTGTAATTAAGTTGTTTTAGGAATCTACTTGCAGACTACTCTGTAATTAAGCTGCTTATAATGCTCATCGTATGTTACTTTATAATAAAGCTACTTGCAGACTATTCTGTAATTAAGCTGCTTTAGAAAGTTGCTTATAATGGTCATCGCAGGTTACTCTGTAATTAATCTCCTTTAAAAAGCTACTTTACAGGCTACTCTGTAATTAAGTTGATTTAGGAATCTACTTGCAGATTACTCTGTAATTAAGCTGCTTTAGAAAGTTGCTTATAATGCTCATCGTAGGTTACGCTGTAATCAAATTACTTTAGGAAGCTACTCTGTAATTAAGTTGCTTTAGAAAATTGCTTATAAAGGTACTCGCAAGTTACTCTGTAATTAAGCTACTTTAGGAAACTATTTGCAAAAGTGGCTTATAATGCAAAATTATAAGTTACTCTGTAATCAAACTACTTTCGAAAGTTACTTGTAGAGTACTCTGTAATCAAACTACTTTCGAAAGTTACTTGTAGAGTACTATGTAATTAAGTTGCTTATAAAGTTATAATTAAGTTACTTTAGGAAGCTTCTAGTAAATCTACTTACAAGCTTCTTTGGAAAGCTAGTTGCAGAGCTACTTGTAAGATCCTTCAAGAATTTGGAGGGAAATTAGGTCCCTTGTCTTCTGTAGAAAGAGTTTAGATTTTGTTGAGAAACTATCTGACTCAACTCCAACATAAAATAAAATTTATCATTAAGTAAATAAATCATAGATAGGTATTTAGAGAGACTGATATATTATTTTATTTCAAATTGATGTACAAAATGAAACGGTTGAACTTTTATTTACGGGAAAAGAAAATATCTTGTAAGTTGCTTGTAAGCTACTTCAAGAAGCTGCTTGCAAAATTACTTCAAAGAAGTTGCTCAATAAGCTACTTGTAAGCTTCTCCTGAAAGCTGTTTGTAGAACTACTGATTTATAAGCCACTTTGGAAAGCTACTTATAAATTTCTCTAAGAACCGATTGTAGAGCTACTTACAAACTATTTGTGAGTTGCTTGTAAACTTATATAAGAAATTGTTTTATAGTAATAAATAGAAATTCACAATTAAGTATATTCATAACACTCTTCTTTGGATGTTCAATAATAGATAACGTGCTTAGTTAAAATTTTACTATAAAAAAATCAGTGAAAAAAATTCAAGTGAAAAAAAAAGTACACACAACTAATAATATGCATTATTAGTTGTTTAATTAAAAATCTTACTAGAAAAACTCAATAGAAAAAACCTTGATAATCCCTAGCCACCTCATGTCCCTAACGGTGAAATTTTTTTCTTGTCTGCTATAAGTTTTGTAGGAATTAAGTTATTCGGTATAAGTTATGTAGTCATATCTAATTTGATCGGCATAAGTTTAGAATTTTCTTGCCTCACTCACATAAGTTTGTAGGAATAGGTTGTGCCTTTTACGACATTACTTGTGGAATATTGAAATTAGTTTTTGTCTCGCTCGACATAAATTTTGTAGAAACTTATGCTTTTTATGACATAATTTATGGATTCTGAACTAAACTTTTACCTTGACCGACATAAATTTTCTAAAAATCAAATGGAATAACTTGTATTATATTATAATACGAACATACAAGCTTATGGTAAATGAAAATTACTTATTATTTAATCAAATCGTTCCTTTCATATCAGTCAAGACCGTATATAAATTTCGTTTTGTCAGAGCATCATTACTCTATATAAATAACAAATAATAAAAGTTTACAGTAATGTTTTATACTTAGTGTTTACCCATTGTTAACTTTTGCTTGTTAAATTTTTTGAATAAAATATTATGTAAAACGTTACTCACAAATACGTTTATTCTGTTTCATAAAAAAATAAAAGATTATATATACTCCTATTGATAATTGTTATGAATAATGGATTATTTAGGCTAAAAATTCATATTATTCTGAATAAGAGAAATTTGCTATGTCCACTTTCATAGAGGCATCTAACTATCTAAGTTTGTGCGTACTTACCATACGAGCAACTCCCTCTTGTCCTGTTTCTGAGATTGCATTATCATGACGTCTGTTTTGATTTTTGAAGTACAACTTGAAGAAGGCTCAGGTCATGTATTCCTCTTTATAATCTTCCCTTGTGTCAACCTTTGTTGTTTAGACGACTCTTCAAAAATGACGATAATTGACAGGTGTTTAGTATATTATTGGATGATCCGACATCAGGTGGGCCCAATATTTTTGAAGAGTCTGAGTAACATATATAAGTATTCAAGACGCTTTCACACCCACAGAACTTGCCCATAGTATCATTGAGGAACAGAGAAATGAGAACCCCAGTGGATAGCAAGTCTTGTGGATAGAAACAAGAAGATATGAAACAAGTAAAAGTTCAAGTAAATATACTTATTGTATATTTCTAGAAATAATTACTAATCCCATATATAAGAGAAGTACAACAAAAGTAAAGAGTATATGGCTCGGAATTAGTCGAGGTGCGCGAAAGTTGGCCCGGACACCACAGTCATTAAAAAAAAAGAGTTCCATAAGTTGTTTATGATTTTAGGCAGGGGCGATCAATGTTATGGTACCGGGATCATCTCAACCCTGTACTTTTGATGTCGAGCGTAAATTTATGTGTAAAAATTTACTTAAATTGCAATAAATAGTAGATATGAACCCATAACTCGGTCTCGTTCTCCGTGCCGGGACGGTCGGAGATCCGATCGTCGTTGTCGGCTTTGAAGATCATCCATGTAGGTGGGATTGCGGAATACTACTACATGGCAACCCCTGCATCCAGAATTCTTGACAAATACCCATCTTTCATACTAGCCAAGCCTGATGTATTCAGAAAACCATGGGATTCAGTAGTCCACAAAGATAAAATCCTCATCCCTGGCCAAAAATACTATGTTATCCCACAATGTACCTTAAAGAAACTAAGGAGAAGAATCAAGAAAAACAATCTTTCTTTCATTTCACAATCCTCACAAGATTCATCTAAGTCACAACACATTATAAGTATTATCAAGACTAGTGATAAAAATAAGGCGCAAAATCGTCGTGTGAGGTTCTTTGGGATTGATTGTAAGCTAGATTCATCATGTTCAGTCTCATTGGAGATGATCAACAACGAAAATGAAGAGGAACATCATGGGAAAATCAAGGCTAATAGGAATGTATCAACATGGCAGCCAACACTTACTATGATAAATGACAAGTGACAAGTACTATACATCCTACTATGTTACTGAATCTTGATGAATAAAAGACTTGGCTTTTAGTTGTATGGTATGCTATTTTCTTCTTGTTTTAGTAGCCGACTAACCTAACAAGAAGGCGAGCCTAGGAACAACGTGTTTGACTTATAGGTTACAAGTTCAAGCCGTTGAAGCAACTGCTAATGTTTGCATTAAATAGTCTGTCTACATCACACCCCTTGAGATGTGGCCCTTCCTCGGATTCTACGTGAACACCTTTGTGCACCACATTAACCAAACTCAGAGATTATTACGATCAACTCTGTTTATTGATGTAGTTCATATGTGAAATAATCTTGATTTTGGACTTTAGTGCATAAAATGTTTAGTAACACTTGCTGACAGATAATGCATATTATCATAAATAAACTCATAATAAGTGGCAATTTCAGATTTTGTAATTGCGAATGATAAGAAGAGAAAATGGGCGAACATTATCCAGAAGAAAATGATTCTATACAGTGATAAAATTGAATGAGATACCTAGGATGAAATAGATATCAACTACACTAGATAAAATTGATTTTAGATATACACATATATGAAATTTGATATTTGAATACACAGATACATAAAATTCGTAAAACTCAGATACATTATGAAATACAAATATATAGAGAGATAGGCGAGCGAGAGAGGGAAAAAGGTAAGCTAGAGAGTCAGTATATCCCAGATACATGTGAATCACACCTGAATAAAACGTATTCGAAAAAAAATTATACCTAATTTGACCTGCATGTATCCAAGATACATGTATCTGAGCAAACAAAAAGTGGTACGAAAAGTAATTTGTTCAACTGCTGTGTTCAGACGTAATTACAACCTAAACTAGCGAGATTTGTGTTGTTACCTCTATATTTCAATTTTCATGACTCATTTACCTTCCCCCACTTCCAAAGGACAAATTGGCTAAGAATGAAATGTTTAAGGACAGACTTTACAATCCCAAACAAGAAATTGCCCAATTAAACAAATAACTCAGCAATTTTGTCTGCATATTCATGACACTAAATTTCCTATCACTAAAATATTCAGTGAAGCAACCAAAATGCGCCAAGTGCGTATAACACCAAAATCCAGTTAATCTGACGGTCCAACTTAGATTCTACAATAGTAGGACATTAACGTGCGCATTTTAGCAAGCACCCTTGTAGTCACTCATTATGAATCTTTTGCATTTGACTCCAGAAAATAAGGAAATCAAGAACCTTTTCTTCCTCTTTTTTTGTGGGGAAAAAGTGGAGAAATAATGGTAGAATCCATTTTGAGCTAAAAGGGGTTCATAATCAAGATTCAAGATTCATGAGGTAAATAAAAAAAAAAAGTTTTTGTATGTATAGATTTTTCATCATTTCACCATTAACAAAACTGACCCTTAATTCAAGATTCATCCAGATCTGTGAATTTTTGGCTTTATTTTGTTAAATGAAACATTTTTCAAACACCCTTTGCTTCTGTTTGTGGAGTTCTGTTCATATATGTTACATATTTCTTTAAAAAAATTGTGTCTTTGTGTTTTAGGATTTAGAGTTCTTTTTTGTGAATTGCTTGTGGTGATGGTGATTGGAATTATTGGCTTTTTCTTTTTGTCAAATGTGGCATTTTTCGAGCACCCTTTGGTTCTGTTTGATGAGTTCTACTCTCATATGTTACACATTTTTTTTAAAAAAAATTGTGTCTTTGTGTTTTAGGATTTAGAATTTTTTCTTGAATTGCTTGTGGTGATAGTGATTGGAGAATGGTTGGCTTTGTTTTATCAACTATAACATTTTTTGAGCACCCTTTGCTTGTATTTGTTGAGTTCTACTCTCATATGTTATATATTTTGAAGATTTTTATGTGTGTGTTGCAGGATTTAGAGGTTTTGTGAATTTCTTGTGGTGATAGTGATTGGAATTATTGGCTTTATTTTGTCAAATGTGGCATTTTTGGAGCACCCTTTGCTTCTGGTTACTGACTTCTACAGTTCTACTCTCATATGTTACATATTTTTTTAAAAAAATTGTCTGTGTTTTAGGATTTAGAGGTTTTTTCTTGAATTGCTTGTGGTGATAGTGATTGGAGAATGGTTGGCTTTGTTTTATCAACTATAACATTTTTTGAGCACCCTTTGCTTATGTTTGTTGAGTTCTACTTTATTTTAATGATTTTTTTGTCTTTGTGTTTTAGGATTTAGTGGTTTTTGTGGATTTCTTGTGGTGATAGTGATTGGAAATGTTGGCTTTATTTGTCAAATGTAACATTTTTCGAGCACCCTTTGCTTCTGTTTCTGGAGTTCTATCTCATATGTTACATATGTTAAAGATTTTTATGTGTTTGTGTTTTAAGATTTAGAGATTTTTGTGAATTTCTTGTGGTGATAGTGATCGAAATGTTGGCATTATTTTGTCAAAGGTAACATTTTTCAAGCACCCTTACTTCTCTTTGTGGAGTTCTGTCCTTATATGTTACATATTTTGAAGATTTTGTTTTAGGATTTAGAGATTTTGTGAATTTCTTGTGGTGATAGTGGTTGGAAATGTTTTTTTAATCAAACATAACATTTTTCGAGCATCCTTTATGTTTGTTTGTAGTTGTATTCTTATACGTCTACATATTTTAAAGATTTTTATGTTTTTTGTGTTTCAGGTCTTAGAGATTTTTGTGAATTTTTTGTGGTGGTAGTGATTGGAAGGAGTAGGAACAATGGTGGGTCGATCGCCAAGTTTGCTGCCCCGGAATGGAAGTTTCAGGCCGGAAAATCTGGGGCAAAATGCATTGGCAATGATAGGGAATCTCTGTTTCACTATATTTGTTGTTGGAGTTTTGATTTTCACTATAATGGCTGCAACTTATGAGCCTGAAGATCCTTTATTCCATCCTTCGACGAAAATCTCTAATTTCCTTACATCTACATCCGATGCCACGTTTAAAGCTGATGACACTGTTATGAAAACTGGTGAGGACTTTATTGGTGCAAATCAGACAGCATTTTCTACCTTTATAAACCTAACGGATGTCGACGTTTCGCTGTCAGCCACTGACATTGGCACTGAGAGTGATCCTGATTGTCATGGGAAAACTGATGAGCCAATTGATTGCACTGATCCAGATGTGTTTCATTTGTTGATGAGAGTAGCTATTGAGAAGTTCAAGGATATACATTTTTACAGATTTGGGAAGTCGGTCCGTGGATCGAATGATAGTTCGTGCCACATGGCTTGGCGGTTTAGGCCTAAGGATGGAAAGACTGCTGCATTTTACAAGGATTACCGCGAGTTTGTGGTTTCTAGGTCGGAGAACTGTACGCTTAGTGTGGTGAGCATTGGCGAGTATCATACTGGTGGGAATGCTCGGAAAAGGAAGAGAAAGAGCAAGGACAGAATTTCAGGTAAGTTAGACGAGGGGTTTGAGAAGACTGCAAAGACAGGGGGACAAAATGTTGCTCTGCCTGAGGTTGGTGAAGCTGTGAATGACTCACTTCCTGTGGTGGAATCAGAGAGTTCTTTCAAGCATGGGAAGTATTTGGTATATCATGGAGGTGGAGATAGGTGCAAGAGCATGAACCATTATCTCTGGAGCTTCATGTGTGCGTTAGGCGAGGCACAATACTTGAACAGGACATTGATAATGGACTTAAGTATTTGTTTATCCAAGATATACACTTCATCTGGCGTAGACGAGGAAGGAAAAGATTTCAGGTTTTACTTCGACTTTGAGCATTTAAAGGATTCAGCATCAGTTCTTGATCAGGAACAGTTTTGGGCTGATTGGGAAAAATGGCACCAAAAAGATGGACTATCTCTCCATCTTGTCGAAGATTTTAGAGTTACACCAATGAAGTTATCTGGACTGAAGGATACTTTAATCGTGAGGAAATTTGGTAACGTGGAGCCAGATAATTACTGGTACAGAGTATGTGAGGGTGAGACAGAATCTGTTGTTCAACGGCCATGGCATTTGGTATGGAAGTCAAGACGTTTGATGGACATTGTCTCGGCTATTGCCTCTAGGTTGAATTGGGATTATGACTCAGTTCATGTTGTGAGAGGCGAGAAGGCAAGGAACCGGGAAATGTGGCCACATCTTGCTGAAGATACTTCTCCAGATGCTCTTCTATCTAGTTTGCAAGACAAGATAGATGATGGAAGGAACCTATATATCGCGACAAATGAACAAGAGACATCTTTTTTCAATCCTTTAAAAGATAAGTACTCTACACATTTCCTCAGTGACTATAAGGATCTTTGGGATGAAGGCAGTGAATGGTATTTAGACACAGCAAAGCTTCATAACGGAAGTCCTGTCAAATTTGATGGTTACATGAGAGTTTCAGTTGACACTGAAGTTTTCTTGAGAGGTAAAAAGCAAATCGAGACATTTAACGATCTCACTAAAGACTGCAAGGATGGTATCAATACCTGCACTTCTTCCAGCTAATCTATGTACTCGCAAAGGTTTACCACTGTCGTGTTGGGATAAATCTTCCGATATATAGGAAAATTTTTGGTCATCAAGATTTCTGTTAGTTTCTTTTCTGGAAAGTAAAAATTTGTTTCATTAGTTAGTACATTCTGAGTTTTGTTATAGGCATTTGATTCGCGCTTGTATTTCCTTCATTTTGGTAATTTTATCAATTTTTCATCTTTGTTCCTTTCTTGGGTTGCTTTGTTTGAACCATGAAACTGTTGTTAAGTAGCACTGGAAATGCTTGAAGAGTTATTGAGATAGGTAGATTTTGAGTCCCACATCAATGAGATGAGGAGAAATTGGTCTCTTTATATGATTACGGATATTGGACAATCCTCGCCTGTTGAACGAGCATTTGGGGTTAAGTTAAACCCAAAATTCATAATAGATTTACCTTAGACTACATCATCTTCCCTTTTCATGAGGAATTGTAGTCTATGAGATTCGATCAGATAGAGTTCAACTCTCTATCCATGGTCCATATTAATTACAAGGTGGAGTCAAACCTTCACCAACAAAGTCAAAGTTCACCAACAAAGAGAAAGTCCAGGTAGTCAACCAATTGAACTACGAAGATTTCCATGTGAGCTCGAATCTTCCTTTGTAATAGCTCTCTCATATGCTTCATTTAAGAGGAAACCTAAATTTCTGACTATGCCACAAGCCGAAACGAGTCACTCCTAAAATTTAAGTCTCAAAGTTTTTGCTATTCAAATTAGTTCGTTTTGAAGTGTTAAGTGTGTTTAGATGAACACGGTCCAACATATTTTGTATTGTAAAGATTCAAGTTAACTAATTTATACCTGCCTAAAAATATATTAGCACTTCTATTTGTTTACACACAACATTTAAAATACTTACATACGATTTAAACATGAAAGTCATTCGATCCAGTCTATCTTGACGTTAAATAAAAAAAAAATCACCATTTATTCTAAAAAATATAATTTATTCTGAACACTTATAATTTTTTTTTCCTTAAATAAACTTTGCAAATTTAAAGGGTACAATTTAATACTACAAGATAAAAACAATAAACAAACAAATAAATAAATAATAAGAGTAAAAATAGAAAAATAGTGATGTAGAAAAAAGAAAAGAGATAAACCTCAAATCTAAAACTAAGAAAGAGTCAAAAACGGAAAAGAAGTTATTTTTTTAATTTATTTTTTTGAGATTAATTAACCAAAAAAATAAATAAATTAAACAATGCAAAACATTTCTCTCTTTCATATATAATAGTTACTCATCCACTTTTAACCCCTTTTGCATCTATATCAATTATCCAGTCTTTGCAATTTTTCAGGTATTAAGTTTATCTTCTTTTTTATTTTTTAGGATTCCAATTTTATGTGTTGCTCTTTTAGTTTTTTTTTTTTAAAAAAAAATTGTTATTAGATTTGTTTTCGTATAATCGATTCCAACTTGCTTGAAATGGAGGCGTAATTGTTGTTGGTATGAAGATGGGAGTTGGATCTTTATAGGAAGATTTGAATGCCATTTATGATGAATGATGTTCTAAATATTTTTAGCACAATTTTTCATATTTTTGTCCTTTTTTTAAAATTACATTTCGAGATAGAATTTAGTATCCGGCGAATTCAATGATTCCGGTATAATAAATGAAAAAAAGGAAATGACATTACAACGAGATTTTATAAGACTTCTTGTAGTAAAAAAAAAGAGATTAGCTCCAAAACCTTATTATGTAGATCAAAGACTGACGTAATTTCTTATTCATAAAAATATATATGATATTTTAGTAAAGAAGAGAGGTATTCTAGGGCGACTACTACGACTACATGCCCATAGAGTTAACCCACGCACCTTTTCATGGGGCGAGTAAAAAGCCTTTCCATGGATATTGCTATGAACTCAAAAATAACAAAGGCTCCTCTTGTTCATTCTGAGACATGCCTTATTACTTTCGATGGAGCCAGAATTTTCACTTTGACTAAGTGTAAGGGGGGAGGTGTCAAAATATGAAGAAGTAAATACATGAAGAAGCCAAAGGAAGTTCAACATCTGCTATATATATACATAAAACAAATAACTTTATCAATAGTATAAATAGTGTAATTTTCCGCTCCGCTCGACCCTACCTGGCTTCGCCCCGGCCTGATTTTTGTGTGCATAAAGTGTGAGACACAATGAACTAGGATGTTTGATTCAAGAATCAAGATCCCACCTCATATTATCTAAACAAAATTTCTTCTACTTCATACCAATTGATTTCTTCTGCAGATCAATCTTCTTTAGGATGGATGAACAACCACAACCAGCTATGGCTCAACAATCAATTGACATTGCAGAAACTAGCAAGAAAAAGTTAAATCTACCACATATATGTCTAGAAGCAATGAAGAGCTCACCACCATTGTCATCTTCCACGCCTTCTTCGCCGACAATCTTAAGGAAGGCATCAAGTGTAAAGTACAGCTGCTTGTGTTCACCAACCACACATGCTGGTTCATTCAGGTGCAGATACCACAGGAACTCCGGCCTGACTCGCACCAGCATGTCTGTTGGCTCGAAACTCTCGGAGCTTGCTGCTGGAAAGTGACTTTAACTTTAACTAACTTTCTGAATTCATAGCATAGCTTCACCAGTTAAGGCTGTTTTCAGATATGAAAGTATTAAGCATACAATAATTGTTATTTCATAATCATTTATCTTTTTATACTTGATCATAAGAACTGTGTTAATTGATAAGTGAGGTTGTAAATATATGAAGGATGATCATAGGTTGCTGTGTATTTATGTGTAAAATGTTGCATATCTTTCGCGGAGCCACCCTAGTCGCCCCTTCACCAGAAAGTTATACGGTATAGATACGTTGCTGCACCCCCGCCCCACCACTAAGATAACCAACAAAGGAAAGACAGAAATCGGTACACCCTAAAAAGAAGTTTGAGTTGAGGAATAAAGAATACAATGGGAAGAGGGTTTTTTCCTCCTCTCTTGGTGTCAACATACCCAATGTAGTTCGACAAAGTGGAGTCTTGGAAGGGTAGAGCATATGCAGACCTTAGCCCTACCTAGACCTACCTCAGAGGTAGAGAGGTTGTTTCCGACAGACCTACCCTCGGCTCAAGGAAAAACAGTCCAGAAAAGAACAAATGGAAGTGAAAGTATAACAAAGCATTCTGAACAATTTAAGATAAGAAAATAGGAAGCAACTTCGTCAGTACATATTACAGAAAGGAAGTTTGAGAGAAGAACTATTTTTTATGACCAAACTGGATATGCAAAGAAAGATTTCTCTTGTACCTTTCACATCATTCAGCTTTATTCTATTACAGAGTAGACTTCTGTTTTCTTTTGTTCTTTTCTTCATTCCCTCTTTTTTACTCTTAAAACAAAATACTTCACTGCTCTCACACAAGAGGAAAGATGAGGATATCAAGCTTAAACCAAAAGCAAAAGTACCAAAAGAACGCATTTGTAGCATATGGTCGAGATAACCACTTTTTTCGGTTAAAACTAGTCTAAATAGAAAGTACATGTTCGAAAGCACCCTCTATCTTCACAAGGTGGGAGTAAGGCTGCATACACACCATCCTGCCCAAACTCCACTTTTGAGATTACAGTGAGTATGTTGTTGTAGAAAGCATATGTTTAAGTTTGTACTTGCAATAAGTTTTTCCTTTTCATTAAGATTTTAGGACTCCAAGTTCTAACTTCATTCTTGGAAAAAGGTTAGTGGGTTAGGATCGGGCTCGGACCAACCTATGTCAATAGCTGCCAGAGAAAGGACCACTCAATCCATACTTGAACCTGAACTTTCTTTTACAACCTTCTTTCTTCACCTTTTTCTGGTGATTTTTCATATAAGGAACATAAGAGAAAGCTTTGGGTAATATGTACAACAATGTATAAGTTCTTGGTCATGCCAAAAGAGATCCATCACTTGGAAAGGACGAAAAGCATTAACAAGCTACAGGACTACACCATGTACTATAATGTACAAGTTTTTGGTCACACAAAAGAGACCCGTCACTCTGAGAGGACGCAAAGCATTACAAACACAACAAGCTACAGGACTAAATCATGTACAACAAGGTATTAAGTTTTTTGGTCACTCGAAAGAGACCCGTCACTCTGAGAGGACGCAAAGCATCACAAATACAACAAGCTAACAGACTAGATTCTCGTCAAAGATCAAGCATCCACATACTCAGCCTGTACACTACTAAGCTGTACATAATAACATCATCAAATGGCTGAGTGGCACCATAAAACGTTTAATCTCACATTGGACACGTATCGTCCTCTTCTTGTTGAGGCATCAAGTAATTTCTGCAAAGAGGACAAGTTACATGCCAATACCTGAGCCACTTCTCTAGACACAGCTTATGGAAAACGTGACCACATGACAGACTGTTTACCCCTGAATCAGGCTCAAATTTCGTCAGGCACACAGAGCATTCTTGTTCAGGGTGGTTAGAGATACATAGCGAGTCATAATGAAATGCAGGTGTTTGGTTTCTGAACTCCTCCATGTATGACTCTGGTGGGCTTCCACGGCATTCTAGTGAGTCCAAGAGGCCTTCAATAGAATAATCTTCCCATGATGCGATACGGATGCCAATCACACGAAGGATCGATCGGAGTATCTCCTTGATAATGGATATGGATATGGCTGTGTTTACTAGAATCACACCGAGAACTCCTGCATCTGCTGGAGTTGGATATTGTGAGAGGCCCATAATGGATAGGAACCTAGACAATGAATGAATATAAACACCATTAGAGAAGAAACATAGTATTTCAAGGAAGATTAAAATGATATAATAGTGTAAACACCATCAGAAAAACTCATTTTTATAAAGGTAGAAGATATAAACCAAATTTTTCCATCTGACTAAGCCTTGATCGATAGAGTTACCTGGTCCTGTGCTGGTGAGATTCAGCAACTACTTGGCAGAATAGTCGATGTACACACAAATGGGCCCACACACCATTATAAAAGAATCATATTTAACTTGAAATCATTTTTCAGAATTGTTTTTCTAAATATTTGACACTAGGTGATTTCTTCTCATTCGCCTTGACCTTGGTAAAAGATTTACCGGTACCTGTGCTGGTGGAAGGTAGCAGGTACCCAGTGGAATAGTCGAGGTGCACACAAGTTAAACCGAACACCAATATCATTAAAAAAAAGATACATGACACTTTCTAGGAGCACGTAAAACGATTTCTTGATTTCCTACTACAACTAAAATGGATAAGTAGCTTGCTCAGAGTAAGTAGTTGGTTTGGTTGTAATACAATCTTTTGAGGTAGCAAAATTGGTAATCACTGTACATTACTATATATCATGTACAATTCTTTTCAAGATTGTCCATAATTTTAGAGCCTCAACACATTAACTTAAGTAATCAAAGAGAAAATTGGACAAACATAAAATCAATAATCAAATAATATCTCCTGACAATCAAAAGTCAAGTGATTGACACAAAAGTTTACCTAGTGTTGAAATGATGATTATTTCTTCAAAAAACTTTTGAAAGAGCTCAATATACTGGATCTGCATAAAACAAAGAAGGAACACATTAATCAGTTACTATGAAGAAAATTTTCAGGTCAAAAGCAAAGAGTCAGTAAAACAACAATAAGAAACATAATCCAACTTAGGAAATGAAAACTGAAACTACCTAAACTTAATTCTTATAAAACAGAAGAATCCCAATTTATCCAAAACCTCCACTTTTTTTTAACAAAGATTCCAACTTTATGCCATTTCACAATTAAAAAGACTGATTTGTATCAATACACAGCTCAAAACACTAAAGTATAGCAAACCAACCTCTGCCAAATTTAGTTAGTTAGGAGTATTTGTTATGGTGAGGTGGGGGTGGGGGGTAGACATCAGCTTTCCTAACACCAAGATAGGTTCAAAAAACTAAAAAATGAGAAATCTTTTTTTCTGGGGTTAAGACTTCTAGACATTTTCTTGATTTTTTTCACTTACAAATATGTAATCACAGCAATATATGAACAAAATGTAAAGATCCAACATAGTATCAGTCATTTCTAAGTTCCAAGAACCATCATTTATCATTTAAGAAGTACAAAAACAGAAAAATAAGGAGAGCCCAAAATCAAATGAAAGCATAATCAGGTAAAAAAAAAAGGGGCAAAACCAGAAGATTCATAGCAAATCTTGAAACTTAAGATCTGTTTAAAAGTCATACTCAACTTTCAAGCATAAACAAGTGAAAAAAGATTGCATTTTTTTTTCAGTAACCAGTAAAGAAGTAAGATTGTGAACCAAAAAAGAGGAAACATAAGCTCATAATTGAAAGAAAGAAAGAAAGAAAAGGGTACCTAATAATATGAAAACTTGAGACTTTTTGTTTACAATTATTTTTTTCAAGATTTTAGAAGAGAAGAAGTTCTTTTTTAAGGGTTGATGTGTTGAAGGAGATTCATATATATATATAGGATCCTAAAGGATTGGGACAGTGTTTGATAAAGCTAATGATGTTCACCTCCACACACCCCTTCTTCTATTTATACAAAAAAAAAAAATAATCAAACCTTCTGATCTAACACCATAAGTTGTTTGTCTGTTTGCTTCCCTCCCTGTTTTCCGGACATAATACGTAAATATGCCCTTTTAACTTAGATTGAGTTGATATCTATATTAGTTTTTCTTGTATAAATATCTTCTTAAATTTGTATAAAGTTAAACAAATATAGTAGGATGTGAATGTTTCGTCAGACGCCTAATAGGGCGTGTGTGTCTACTTGTTCAACTCTATACAAATTTTAATGTCTATTTGTGCACATTTAAAATTGGAGAGCGAAAATGTCAGATTAGGACGAGTTGAAAGAGCATATTTATGTCTTTTTTCTTCTTTCCTTCAATATTAGTAATATAATCTTTTGTTTCTAGTATAATCGAATCGTTGTAACATATTTGAGACTATAAGTTCAAAACGTATTTTTAGTACATGTGGCTAATTTATATTTATATTTCCGTTCATGAAAGCTCCACACATAAGTTAATTTTGTTACGTATTTGTTTGTTTCTCTAATGATTATCTAACTTGATTTTGATATTTGCTACTATAAGAGTGTGTAGAAAAATAAAAAAAATATTAATCATTTTACCCCTAAACTATAAAATATATTCTACGTACACTCATCAAATCAAATCAAATCAATATTTCTACGATATATAAGAAATTATGAACAAAAAAATATATTTATAACGAAAGATAAGTGTTTGAGCTTTCATATGTTCAATGAGCATATAATAAAAATATACCAAAAATCACACATGAATATATTTAGATCTTTTATCTTTTCTTTTAAATAAATAACTAACATACTCAGTCAAACATTATCATCATATAAAATAAAACAAAGATATTTACAATTAACATTACTCAAATTCTTGAATTTGTTAATTGGAAATGGAGATGTAGTCTTTCTCTATTATTTTTATTATAAGTAATATAAATATAATCTCTTTAGTCCTTTTGGTTTTTTCCACATCATTTTCCACTTAAGTGTTAAGATTTTTCTTTTTTTTTTCCTTCCCTTTTTTTGGTCAAATAACAAAAAATTAAAAATAAAGAAATATTAAAATTAGACCAAACTCACTTTTGATAAAATTTGAATTTATTTTTCAACCACTAGACTTGACTTGTTGAGCACTAAACAATAGTTTCATTGGCTTATAGACTTATCTTTACAATTTGCATTATTGCTCAATGTTTTGAGAATTTTGTTAATAATTGGAACTTTATTTTAATTTAATAATAAATAGTCCATTTTTCATAATCAAATTGGTAAGTTGCCTTCCATTATTCATTTCCAAATTCTGATAAGGAAATTATTTTTTAATTCTTGAATTAGAAACTATGTTGACTTTGGGAATTGCTAACAATACTTCATGATAACAAATTCATTGAATCTTACCTAACGTTTAAAAGGCTTTTAAATAGAAATATTTAATTTACACCAAGCATGAGTTAACAATTCTTGTTAAAAAAAAAGTGAATAACTTGCACAAATGGACGTGTATAAATAATTATTCATGATCAAACTTCTATATAACGATCATCCTTCATAATAATATGTATTATTACAATCAAGTTTTCCTCAAATCAAAACTGTTTGTTTTTTCATGTTATGTTATATATTACGTCTTCATTATAACAATATTTCACTATGGTAATAAAAAAATATTCAAACATATGATTTTATTATAAAACTTTGGCTGTAGTTAGCAATTGTTATATATTTGATTAATTTGGTGGTAATTCAAATGTCCCTCTTTTCTTTTAATATATTTTTATGATAATATACAATGCATTTCGAAGAAGTTTTTTATAAATTGACCTATGTGTCCTCGTCAATTTTTTTGAGTTTTATTCTTACGAATAAGCTATTCATTTTTCTAAAAAACTTTCATTGGCCAAGAGATTATTCCTCCAAAGATCTCAAAAAGAGATCCATTTGGATCATATCTTAATCAAGAGATATAATATTAAATCCACAAATATAATGTTTGCTTATTTTTCGGTATCTACATTTGGTCTTTTAAAATATGGTGTATAAAAATATAATTAGATGCATTATTACAAGAAAATCTTAACGAAAACCTTAAGTTTTTTATAAGGGGGTATATATGACATCCTAAGTAAATTTCTCATTAATAATATACAAAATAAGTGTTAAACCATAGTATAGACCCAAAACAAAGAATATCAATCACAAATGTATCTAATTTAATTACTCTTATAATAAAGAAAAAATCTTTTAATAAGAAACATGTTAAGTACTCTCTTTAATAGGCCTATATCAAATATGTTGAATTAATCGAATTAATAAATTTTAGAATTTGAATGATTTTTTTTTCTTTCAAAAGATTCTGTTTCGGAATCGTGCCGTGAGAAGGGGATATTGTCAATTCTATCAAAGACTTTATGGATTTCTTTTCCGGAAAGTGAGAGGTATTGAAAGTTCGGATATGCTTCTTCTTCCTGCCAATTCAAGAGATTAGGCTCAAGCGATAGTAATTTCCTAATTGGAGTTGGTACACATAGGGCCTACTCCAAATGTTGATTGGCACATTCTGTAAAGCATTATTCCACTAGCTAAATGTATAGCAAGCAAGAAAGCTCAAAGCCAGCAGTAAAGTCCGGAGTACGTTTAAAGTAGAAAACCTATATATGAATGTCAAAACCAAAACTATATATCCTTTTCTCTTTGCTTCTTAGTGCAACATGTGGACTATAATTGGTCCCATTTTAATTTGTCACCAATTATGGCATAAGGGTCCATTCCTTTATTCTAGTCACCAACTACGTATCTATTTTTTCGAAAGAAATCTTCATATAATGCTAGTATATATATATATATATAGCACTATTCACTTCTTCACTATCTTTTTTCCAAGTGGCAACAAAATGAAAATATGGAGAAATCATTTTCGAAAATATTCACTTCTTTTAGATTCTTAATTCTCCAATGATTCCAATCAAGAAAAATGAACTAGTATAGTAGAAGATAATCTTCCATTTTGAGTTTTGAATATGAAAAAAAATTGATAGAAAGTGTTTTTTTCGAATAAAATTTACACGGTCGAGTTTCAATATCGATATCAACTATCGAATAAAACAAAAAAACTTTTTTTTCATTCGATGTTCGATATTCACATTAGAGCTTGACTATCAAATTCATGTTAGGTAGGACTAATTCGGGAGTAGGGCGCTTTATCAAATATTTATATTCAAGGCTCAAAATTAATATCTTTGATCAAAAGAGTAACAATCTCATTTAGTGCACCATAGTGTACCAAAAGATGTTACTTACTATGTATGTGATCAAATAAATTAGCTCATCTCATATTTATTATAACTTACAAAATATTATTTCACTTTTAAAATATAACAACAAGATCTTTACATAATATACATACAAGTACTTTCAATAAAACCTATAAAATTAGAGATTTTGAAGATCTTTTCTTATTTCTATTTTTTTTCTTATCACTTTTTCGCTGGAAAATTACTGAAGTTGACGTTGTGTATTGTTGTTATTTTTTCTTTGGAGCTATAAAATAAAAAATTAATGACGAATAAAGTTTTATAGCTAAATAACAAAATTTTCATGTTAATTCTATTTAGCTACATATTAACAATGAATTATAAGAAAATTCAATTAATTAAAAGCTATTTAGCAATCGATTAACTGAAATTATAGATATATATTATGTAGCTAATTCAATATTGCAATATTGTCTAATAGTGATCCTCAACTTCTTTTCTTCATTACATTTTTCTTTTTTCACATATTATAATACTTACTCTTATATAAACTATACTATATATCTCCTCAATAAACGCAAAAAATATTATAAATCAATTTCTAGCATTTAAACCATAAGGGACCCAATATTTCTTTGTTTCTACAATCATGTTATAAAAGATTACGTGTCAATTTCAGAAAGAAAAAAAAACTCCACATTATATTTTTCCAAAGAGCACCCCCACACCCCTCTTCACTATCTTTAATACAAGTGGCACAAGAAAATTGTTTTTTTTTCTAAAAAATAATAATGAAAATATGGAAAATGATCACATTAGTCATTTCATTTTTATTATATAGATATAAAGAACGCAAAAAGTCTAAGTCTTTTTTTTTCTTTTTGGTATCCGAAGCTTGTATTATATTAGAGTCTCGATTAAATTCGAGTCGCGCACAGCAGGACTCATTCAGGGTGGTGCTCTCAACAAAATTTTCTCCAAAGCCAGAACTTAAACTCGAAATTTCTGATTAATGGTGAAGCAATCTCATCCGGTAACAAGTCAAGTCTTTATCAACTCTTTAGGGCTCAAAAGGTGGAGAGGAAAATAATTATTGTTATCTCAAAAGCTTTCACATCTTTTAGATTCTTTATCCTCCAATGATTCCAATCAAGAAATGAACCTAGCTAGTAGAAGATAATGTTGTCTCGTGTTTTTCGTGTATTTTCCAACTACATAAATTTTATTTTTGAATTATTATATATATTCATATGAATGCATAATCAAAATTAAATATTTTAATCTCCATACTCCAAATGTCTTCACAAAAATTGGAACTTAGGAGTACTATACATGTAGACAAACTTTAGCTCACCCCAATAAGTATTTGTACTATTATTAATTTATATATGGAGAGAATAAATAAATATATCTTCTAGTACAACGTAACAATATACTAGAAGGTCCAAGATATATAGCTTTGTAAATTAAATATACAAAGATGGTTTTATTGGATACCAATTCGATATACCACTTTGTAAATTGAAGGACCAAGATATGTTTATAAAGTTCAAGCTTATCAACATTATCGTTGAGATCTCTTTACCTTTAATTAGAATTTAAAATGTTTAAGTTTGAGCCTCTCAAAGTGAAAAAATCTTATTAGAAATGTGTCTTCAGAAATGAATTCTACAATACGCGAATTTAAATTTGATTGAGTCAGTCCTAATATAAATATTAAACATTAAATGAAAAGAAAAAATTGAGAATTAAATTTGGACTATTACATAATTACACTACAATAAAAGAAACAATTAGTGACAATAGATTATATTTTTAGGCAATATTTATAATCGCAAAAATATTTAGTAGTAATTGAGTAATGTCATTGCATTCAGAGTCGCTAAAATTTTTAACGATATTTACATAGAATATTAATTATAAATAATTATATTATATTATTACCGCTAATAATTAGCACAAAATCATTTATTTGTTATAGTGTAGGGACAAATTTGATCATTTTTTCTTTTGAAATGGGAGTGTTGAAAGCATTTGACGTTAGTTCACAAGGAAAAATGTAGCAAGCTTTTTAAGGTAATATTTATAAACATAAATAAACTCTTTCAAAAAAATAGTCGTTAAATATATATATTATGTATATTAATTAGTGAATATAAATATTTTTGAACAATCAAATATATAACTTTTTCTATTTATATGAGAACTCGATAGATTTGACCTCAACTATCGATCGAAGATAAATTTAAGCTATTTTGCAAAGTGAAATTTGAACTTCTTCCTTTACAAAAAGTTAGAAACTATATAATATAAAATTAAATAGGAGTTAATAAAACTTTTACATCAGCATGATGATTGACCACTTTTGGATGTATTCACTGGACTTCTCATAAATATCTTATCGTTCTTGGAACTCTCTAGAATAATTCAAGAATCATATTAAATTATTAGAAATATCTTTTAATTGAATATGATTATAAATTGTAGTTAGAAATTTCGTATTCAAGCTTTGAAGAATCGAATCATCATTGATGGAGAGTATTTTACTTTTTAATATAAATTTTTTATTTAAATTTAAATTAATCAAGCATCAAAACATATATTATATATCGAATAAAATTATTTTATTTATTTATTTTTTTGGTGGTTAGTGGATACAAACTCAGTCTTCACGTGGCCAAATAATAAATGAATGGAAGATTATTATTTTTAACCCCCCCCCCCCCCCCAATAAATACTTTTCATATGATATTCACGTGTCTGTACTTTTGTAATTTTTGGCCAATTTTGTTTCTTCATCAAAGCAACAAAAAAATTACTCCAATTTGTCCTCATCTGCCCATAATAATTAAAAACAATAAAGGGTGAAAATGGTTTTAAATAATAATAATAATGATATTTTTAATATGACTTGAATTTGAGAAGGTACTTAGATGCGTCTTTGGACATATTCGTTGTTAATTTGGGATTTTGATGAAAAATATTATTGAGATCATTTATATAGGATGTATCTGACACGGTAGATATCAAATATTATTGAGAAACTAATATTTTTTATATATCGTAATTTTAATATTTATATCATGTTTGTTTTTTGGAACAAATTTTAATAATAAAAATTAACGTTATGTAGTTAATACAGGTATAAGTTATTAAAAATTTACATGTTATATATATATATATATATATATAATAGAAGGTAGACTAAGTATAATACATGTACCAGCAATATGTAGATAGGAGTATCTAAAGATAAAAATGCATAATTCCTAAAAATCAATTCTCGTATTATCTATTAGTCGTATAATAATTTCATATTATATACTATTGCGAAATAATTCGTATTACTAATCTTCATACAACTAATTCACGTATCACAATCAAAAAAATTAAAATAAAAGGTAAGAACTATTTCTTCTGATTTATTTATTTTTCAAATTTGGTAAATATTGATTGATTATATATTTCACTATAGTTTTTCTAATCAACGTTTAAATTGGTTCACCTCAATATTTTTCACTTGTCTGACTGTTGCTGAGTTGTTTCTAGTCAACGTTAACTAAATATTTCTTACTGTGACTGTTGCTGAGCTGTTTCTGAATAGTAAGCAAATTTCTTCAGAAGGTAATTCTAATGTCCCCAATTTTTCCTCTTTTGTTATCAGTTTCGTTATAGAATCCGTCGTATTATTTATATCAAACCAAATGACCCTACTGTAATCAAGATCTAAAATCTAAGACCAATAGATATTTGAAAATAAAATTTTGAAATATTCATGATGAAATATTAGTTAAAGGAACAATGAATTATTGAGATCATTTATATAGGATGTATCTGACACGGTAGATATCGAATATTATTTCAAAATTAATATTTTTTATATATCGCAATTTCAATAATTATATCATGTTTGTTTTTTGGAACAGATTTTAATAATGAAAATTAACGTTATGTAGCTAATACAAATATAAGTTATTAAAAATTTACATGTTATATATATATATATATATATATATATAGAAGGTAGACTAAGTATAATACGTGTACCAGCAATTTGTAGATAAGAGTATCTAAAGATAAAAATGCATAATTCCTAAAAATCAATTCCCGTATTATCTATTAGTCCTATAATAATTTCATATTATATATTATTTGCAAAATAATTGGTATTACTAATCTACATACAAATAATTCACGTATCACAATCAAAAAAATTAAAATAAAAGGTAGGAACTATTTCTTCTGATTTATTTATTTTTCAAATTTGGTAAATGTTGGTTGATTATATATTTCACTATAGTTTTTCTAGTCAACGTTTAAATTTGGTTCTATCCAATCTTTTGGTTCACCTCAATATTTTTCACTCGTCTGACTGTTGCTGAGTTTGTTTCGAGTCAACGTTAAAGTTTGGTTTTATCCAAATTTTTTGGTTTACCTAAATATTCTTTACTTTCTGACTGTTGCTGAGCTGTTTCTGGATGTTAAGCAAATTTCTTCAGAAGGTAATTCTAATGTCCCCAGTTTTTCCTCTTTTATAATTAGTTTCGTTATAGAATCCATCGTATTATTTACATCAAACCAAATGACCCCTACTATAATCAAAATCTAAAATCTAAGACCAACAGATATTTAAAAATAAAATTTTGAAATATTCATGATGAAATATTAGTTAAAAGAACAATGAATTATTGAAATTATATGGTATGACAAAATTTCATCTCAATAAATTCAAATCTTTTATAAAACAACTTCACCTAATAAGACTACAAATGATGAAACTTCATTCCCCCCCCCCCCCACCACGCACGCCCCACCTAACAACAACAATAAATATATCAATCAAAGCGACTAAATCGGGAACTTCACTTAGCCTAAAAGTTCATATATAAATATAAAAGTCATATTTCACCTATATATGTAATATATAGATAAAAAAATTATATTCAATTGACCATCCTTCGACATACACAGCTACGCTCTTGGTCAATTTACAAAGCACTTCTTAATAGATGAAACAAACTTCAATGAAAGTGCAACTATTTTTGAGAAAAAAACAGAAATTGCCATTGAATTCTTCGACTTCTGGTTGATCTGGAGAAGAATTTCCCAAAGAAAATTGTGGTGATGATGAAGTGCTTCCATCAAAAAATTCTGAATTTTTGAACTTTGGTATATGAATTGGTTGATTTTTCAGAAGGTCACTGAGGTTAACATACTTATATTCAGCCATGATTTTCTTGGAATTTTTTTTTGGGTGAAACTAGAACTTAAATTTTTCTAAAGAGTAAAGAAAAATAATGTTTGTGTATTGAAAAATAATATATGTGAGGATATATATAGCAAGTACAATATTTATATAAGATGCTTGTAATGTGAGTCTAGATTATGTATTAATTAATTAATTATAAGTTTATAGGGGTTAATGATAAATGAAATACAGTCAAACTTTTTTATAATAAATAGTGATGGATATTGTAATACACCTAAAACGTATAACAATTTGCATTTAAATCTTATTGGTTGTTAGTTATGGACGAAAAATTCTCTCTCTCTATATATATACACACCATTATAATGATGAATGTTGTTGTTATAACGATCAATAAGCGAGTATAATCAAATGTGATACAACATCACTACTATGCATGACTAAATTTTTCTTGCTATTGGCAAACTCCCATGAAAAAAGAGTCATTCGCGGTGTATACTCAGTGTATAGCATGTATTTACAAAAAAAAAATGAAGGTTATTTGTTGTTGGGACTTTGTTGGGCTACTGTGTAAAAATCCCATATAACTATAGTAAGTAATTAGAAACTTGTAATGCATTATCAAAATATATGGCATTGGATTTCAATAGACAATAAGATTAAAAAAGGCATTCTGATGCACAAAGCATCTCGCGTTCATGCATGATCCGAAAAAGGACCTACTCTAATGCAAGCATTAGTGACTGTTTCCACATCCCAAACACACGAAGAGACAATAAGATGATAATACATATTCCAATGTGATGTCCACAGTACCAAAAACTACAATTTTGTGTTATTACAGAGTGATAATATTATTAACCCTCTCAAGACTCTGCTACACAATTTAATGGTCGATTTACGCAAATAACCATGTTTACGGCCTTACACATAGAAGATGGCAATTTTTTCGAAACTAGACCAGTGGTCTGAAGTTTATAATCCAAAACTACTATTCAAACCACAGGTCTAATTTCGAAAAAGTGGCCAACATCTAAATACAAGGCAACAAAAGTGGCCACCTGGTGTAAACATCACCATTTTATCTTACAACATAAATGAACTAGTTTAAAAAAGCAAGCTTTCATCTCTCTCGATAGCTCATTATAGCATTTAAATTCTACACACTGACCATAATATACATGATATGTTAACATAATAGCCGAGAAATTCACAATCTCCGGACCTAAGTTAACGTGCAGCTAAGTTCATGAGTACTTAAAATGTGTGAAAGTCACCTAGTTAGAGTTGCAAGAACAGAAGCAGAGAAAGTCCAGTGTACTCGTGGTGAATCTTGATCATTCTCCGGAAAGAAGACTGATCGTGTGCTCCAGAAATGACGAACTATCACTTCTCTGCAGCATTCTTTAGTTGACAAAATGAGGCACGACGTATCTGCTTTGAGCTTCGTTGCTCAGAAACAACGTGATCCCCTGAGACACAATCATACAATTTGTCATTTGAAAGAAACATAGAATCATTTGGTCCCAATTTAAAATGGATCGTTTGTTTCCTAAAATAGTTACATATATGATAAAAAGTTTACCATCAATAGCTTCTGGTCGGGAGAGGATCATAGTCGTAAGCATCACCAGCCTTGATAAACCGTCCCTTCACACGCCTTCTGACATCAGCTCTTGCCTTACGGGAAACATATCTCACTCGCTTGTCAAATCTATTACATTATAATAAAAAGACTATTAAAAGGTATTGATAACCTAACAAATCAAAGAAAATTCCCGGAACCATGGTGCACATAAGCTAAATAAACAAGATATCTCAACTAGTTCTAAGGAATTAAAGACTCTTATTAAGAGTGGTACCATTTCTCGGTTTCAATGTGATACGATGACGCAACTGAACAAAACTTGAGATGCTACTGACACGTGCATATGACATATCAACGATTAGTAAACAAGAACTTACTTCCTTGTCTTCTTTTTTTCCTTGTAGCGCAACACAGCATTGCTCCTGCTAGTCGATGGCGATGAAATTTCAGGACATGGAGGACACCATGGTGGCTCGCCCATTAGGAGCATCGGGGAGACTCCACAGTCTTGGTGATCTCCAGCACTGCATTCTCCACCAGTTTGGTTGGAAACTGAGAGGCTAGATTGTCTAGCAAAGTAAAGGATAGAATCCGTCTTGCAGCTCATCATGGAATCTGCAGATGCAGCATCGCTACATGTTGGCTGCACTGTATTCACACGTGCATTTGATGATCCCTGGCGAAGCATTAACAGATTTAGGTTCATCCACGTTTAGTATGACTGGCGTAAGACTTTTCCGGCAAGATCAAAGAATAATCACAGACGTTGTGATAAAGAGCATCAGAACACAAAAAGACGAATATAGCAATATCCCATTCGCAAACAGAGAGATGTTGAAAGGAAAAGACAGAAAATAGACGTTCTGCACTACAGGAAGGAATCAATATTTTGTTTTGGTATCTAGTACTAGATCGTTGAGGGTCTATCGAAAACAATCTCTACCTTCACAAGGTAGGGGAAGGTTGCGTATACACCACCCTCCTCAGAACCCACTTGTGGGATTACATTGGGTATGTTGTTGTCGAATCTACTATCTAGTACGAGATCCTGCTAAAGCTTGGCGAACCAAAAAATATATGTTATCCAGCAGCAGAAGAAATGTGTTGCAACTAAGAAGTCAGATTACCAGCAAGAAAACCTTACTACTCTTCAATTTTCAAGCAAATCCAGATGAAAAATTACAAAGTCTGGGGAGGGTAGAGTATACACAGACCTTACCCCTACCTCATGGAAGTAGAGAGGTCGTTTCTGAAAGACCCTCGGCTTAAGTGCATCAAATCAAAATAGTTGTGAACGAGGAAATACGGCAATGAAGAAAACATGGCAACCAATACGGAAAGCAAACAAAACATACAAAAAACGAACAGGAACGTCATATGATAACAGATATCAAAAGGCAAGAAACTACATGAATAAGGCTAATACTACAACATACACAGTGCTCCAGACTACCACTAAACCTAATCCCACCGAAAAACACGACAACACTAAACAACCTACTGACCTTCTACCCTAATACGCGGCCTTCATATCCTCCTAGTGAAGTCAATTACTAAAAAGGTGATTATCTCTGCTCCATAAGTTGGTGGTCAAAAATCCTTCAAATAATTAATTTAGGTTTGCAGATGATGGCTAGTCCAATGTAATCTATTTCATACTCCATAAAGGCAAGAGCAACAACAACTATGCCTTAATCCCAAGCTAGTTGGAGTGGTAGATGCTTTGAGACATAGAGCGCCAAGAACATGACAGAAATCGGGTTAAGAATCAGTCTCAGGCATCTTTGTAACCGAGGGCGAGAAGGAAGTTCATGGAAAGGTAGCTCACATATAGTATGGAATATGCATAGATTTTATGCTGCATACTAGTACAGTCTATATTCGAGGGTTTATCAGAAACAACCTCTCTAACCTCACAAGGTAGGGGTAAAGACCCTCCCGACTTCCCAGACACCACCTGGGGGATCACAGTGGGTATGTTGTTATTGTACAGCTGTGCCAGCTCTGACAATAGAAAACTGAACATCGTAATACATTCTCAACAGACATTTTCTAAACATCATACTGCCATGTTATTAATTAAAAAATAAATAAATAGCAATGAACAGAATTACATATCCAAGATGGTCCTTCCTACCAATTCATTGTGAACCCTTACGTGCTAATTCAGCAAGTTGTCTGTCTTCTGTTTCTCGACTAACTGACTTCTAACCCCTTTCTCTTACTCCTCCCCCTCTCACAAACTAAATGAATCACCCACATAATAAAAACAGAAAAATACAGCTAAAATGCAATGCATTCTTCAAACACTACACATCAACAACAAATGGTAGAATTTTTATGACAATATGTGATAATACTCTGAAATATTTCAAATGTTCTATTGACTTGTCTATGATAAACAAAGGGAGCGGTTGTTGAAAAAATATAGTCGTCATGCCCGCATGTGTACGATATCCATGAATAAAAGTTTCAACGTCTATAGATGATTTAACTGTTTAATATTTGTTGAAACAAATCTCATTTCCTTTTTTGTAACTGAGACACAAACCTAACACATACAGACACACTGAATTCATCAAAAGCATTTAACCGCAGCATTTGATGTCACATCCAAAATTTTAAGAAAGACACATAGTCCAAAACCTGCTACAACATATATCATAATAGTCCAACCTACCGTAATTGAAAAGAACCAACAAAACTAGTATTATGTAAAAGGAGTCCTACTATTAATAGTACACGGCTACGATAGATATAAGCTTCCAACTCTCTTTACCTGAAATCAGTGTTGGGACCATCAATCATCAAGAACTTAGAAGGAACCCTTGATCATGTGAAAATACTAGTTTCCAGCACCTCAAACCAGATTGATTATTTATTAATTGGTGCATCAGTCGCAGGTCCTAAAACTTTAGCTAAACTATAGGAAACTTTCCTCATGCAACATACTACTATTTTTATAAACCTTGGTGTCTGGTCCAGCTTGCGCGTACCTCGACTAAATTCAATATAGGTTGAAAAGCTAGAAGTATTCCTTTTGCTATACCCAACAGGTACTACAAATGTCAAATGCTTAAGTGGGAATCGATCCATTTAAGTTGCAAATACCAATCAAGTGACAAATATCAAAACTAGCAGAAAACTCAAAAGAATCTATCTGCCTCTTATCTTTGTATTGTACTTTTTCCAGCTAAATTTATAATAATTCAGCCACCAGAACCACATTCCTTTCGGGTTTTGACTCACCATTCAGAGTTTTGAGTCCTTCCATCCCTGATCAATTTCTCTCACTTCAACCTAATGTTGACAGCGGATACTCAAGTTTATGGGAAGTATCCCAACGGTGTAATGCCGTTGACAACTCACAAGACCACCGAGATCTTCACCTTAGCTCCAAAAGGTAATTTACGGCTACCAGTCATACAATGAAACAACATGTTTATTGCTGCTGGGTGACTAGGGATGAGACCAGACTGACCATTGTATGGGCACACTGGTGATTAGACTAGCGCTCTCCCCCTTTAAGAAATATGTTGAATGGTTCATGCTATAAACTAATGAAGAACGGGTCCCCAGCCCCTGACAGTTGAGTGTAGCATTCTCTCTTTCCTTTTCTTTACAAACAAAAGAAGGCACAAACTAGAAAACTACAAAAGAACATTACACATTTGGTGGACATCCGTCAACATGAAGAGAAATGTTTTAGATAAGTAGTGTCAAACTGTAAATGAAGAGAAATGATTATACTAACTAGACATGATGAGAGAAAAAGTCAAGTAATTCATAAGTTCTTGATCTAGATAGCAGTAATAGTAATGGCATGCCATCACTGTGAAAAAACCAATAGTCAACGAAAAGTATATGGCAGTCGAAGTATATGCAACAGTGTTAACATGATACAGTTAATCCTCAGACCCACCTCAGCAGCATTGGCACCGCGGTAGCTGTAGTCGGCACCTTTTAAGTCCTTCATCCCAAAGAAGCTATCCAAATTTTCATTCTCAAATAGCTCATCCGGATACTTGAGAGAATCACCAAATAGCTCTTCATAATTCTCAATACTCAAGTCCACCGCATCCATAATGAGATTATCACAATAAGGATCCTCCTCAAATAAACCAGAGCCTTTTGCTCCCATATAGCAGCCCTGAAAGTCAATAAAGATAATAGCTCAAGAAAGTTCTCAAAAGTGACAAAAGGAGAGACAATCATGCTTCAAGCACAGACATTTTCAGTCAACCATTTCCCCTCCTTCCCCCCACCCCACCAAGCCATCGGGATTCGAATCAGGAACAGATTTGCTAAGACTGCTTATTTGGCAAAGTGATGTACGACATATCGACAGGATAAAAACAGAAAAATGTAGAAAAAGATCATTTCAAAAAAGGTTATCATCAATATAAAATGGTCCAAACTCGCATATAACAAACTAACCAAGAAATCTTTTAACAGGTAACAAATCCAGGACTACAAATCTCTGAAGAATGTCATTCTCAATTTAGAGGAACTGGACCTACCAGTTACCACAGACTGATTTCAAGAGAAACAAGGTGAACACATGCTAAATAACCATCTCAAACTTTACCAGATACTAGGATGTAAATGAAATCAAATGCTAAAGAATATGGAGTTCTTCTGAAGATAGAAGAGAATGTCAGAAATTAGAGCTTATCTTTCCTCAATTATTACACTCCTAGAACTCCACTAGTTTCCTGTGTAGTGTCATAAAAGACCAATGCACTGTCAAATCCAAAATCAGGTTTGTTAGGCCATCCCTGAAGAATAGTTGTTGCAAGACAACCTCGGGTTTAAGGAGCCAGCAGTGCAACACTAACAAAAAGTGTGGGGGGCAGGGGGGGTATAGCAACAGTCAATTGCCATAGCTTCATCAAGGACATGACACTAATGTCTTCCAGAAACATGGGAATAAGTTCCACAAAGTTCCATTCAGTATAAAAAAAAATCAGGCAAAATTTATTCACTTCTACCAAAAGCATCACTGAAAACTTAGATTACCTTAGATGAAGATCCAATAGGCGGTTCCATATTATGCAGCTTGTTGTCAAAAGTAGGTATAGACGATTCCACTAAAAGATTCGATTTTTCTGAAATATTCATGTCATTCACTTCGACTGCAGCACAGACATTTTGTGAATTGTCCTTTCCTTGAGGATCTTGACCATCCCTAGGACGGTTATCATTGATGCTCATAGAACCCATTCTCTGTTCACAAGTATCACCAATTGAAGGGTCATCTAATAGAAATGACCAGATATTAGAAAGTTCAGCAGCGGAAGGACATCCCGTGTAACAACTAAGTGCTTGTCTCTTGTGCATTGATGAACCTGAACTAGAACTAGTATGACCTGACCAGTCACAGTTCTGGCAAAGAGATGTTCTCTCCTCAACACATCTAACAACAGCTGGTTGTGAATTACATCTTTCACATATAAGCGTCCTGGAATGACGTTGCGAAAGGGCATTTGCAGAATGGACATTTCGATCACACGACAAACATAAGCAAGCTGCATCAGACCGGCAATATACAATTGATCTTTGCTCTCCACAGTATTCACATATATAACCCATAACTTCTTCCTTTTTTCCCTAGTTATTCTAGACCAGAATCAATCTACAGATCCTTAGCCTTCAAGCAGAAAGTTTACAACTTTTCGTGACAGGAGATGATTTGCTCAACTGATTTCGTACTCTTCTGCAATAAGGAACAAGAATCTGCATTGTCAAAAGCTAATGAGTAAAAAAGATGCAATCTTTAATACAGTAAAAGTCTATCCTTCATATTCAGATATCTTTACCCATCCAAAATAAGAAAATTCACCTTCTTTCATGAATCCAAGAATTCAAATTGAGATCTTGGTCAGCAAAATAATACTTTTAAATACAACTTAAAAGATAATAGAAAAGGAAAAATCAACTATGACACTTTAGTCAATAAAAGGAAAAAAGTGCTACAAACTGATTGAGAATCAATCATCCAGACAAACAGTGTAGAACTTTCACAGTCACAACTTTCTTTCTTTCTAAGCATCATTATTTGAACAACAAGGAAAACAAAAAACAAAAAAATTACATTTTTTTCCTTATTAAATTATCTTAAGCTAGAGGGGATAGAAATTTGAACAACAAGGAAAAAGAATCATCAACAAAAAACATTAAAAACAAAGAGATTGAGCTCAAAAGAAGCATAGAGAAAGATCTAAACAACGGAAGTTTGAGAAAATTCAAAATCATCAGCAATTCACAAACAGATCAAACAAGAAACACCAAGCAACCTCATAAAAGATTCAAGAAAAACAACCTCAATGAACTCAAAAAAAAAAAAAACTTTTTTAACAAAACATTAAAAAACAGAAACCATATGTCAAAAGTAAGAGTTACAAGCAATTTCAAACAATGGAAATTTGAGCAACCTCAAAATTATCAGCAACTCCAACAAAGATTCAAAAAAAAGCAACCTCAATGAACTCAAAAAATAAATAAAAATATAAACTTTACAAAACATTCAAGAAAGTAACTAACTTTACCTGTTATAACCTCGAAGCTGACCAAAAAAATCAACACAACAAAAGGGAAACAAAGTACAGATAACTCCTTTTACAGCAGCTTTTTTTTTTCAAAGGTAGAAGAAAACTCCTATCAAGAAAGATGACCTTTCCAAAATATCTTTCTCTATTTGTGTGAGGGGGTTGTTTTTGGAAGTCTTTTTCTTTTTTTTATAAATATTTTGGCATGTATATGCTGATGAACTGTTGAGTTGTGATAATATCTCCAAATAAAATACTATTAAAGTTGATAAAAAAGTGCAGGAGAGAGAAGGGGGAAGAAGGGGTGTCATGTGGGTCCCTGTCCTTTTCATGAAAAGGAAAAGTTAGGCCCTTTCCCCACCCCACCCCTACCCAATTTGGTGGAAAAGTGTGTGATGTGGCACCTTGTCTTTCCTTGATATTTTTAGTGTTACAAAAAAGAAAAAGAAAAGCATTTTGGCAGATCTTATGAGTAATTTAGATATTTTAGAGCAAGTGACCGGACTTGGAGTAACTGGTCAAGTTGTTGTCATGTGATCCAAAGGTCATGGGTTTAAGTCTTGGAAATAGCCTCTTGCAGAAATGCAAGATAAGATTACCTACAATAGGTCCTTGTGGTCGGGGCCTTTCTAGATCATGAGCATAGCGGGAGCTTTAGTGCATTAGGTTGTCCTTAGAGGAAGTGATCAGGAATGATCTCTTACGAATTGAATAAAAGATAATATTTTTTTCAATTTTTTTATTTATAAAAGTAAAGATTTATTATGTTTTAAGTAACAAAAAATATCTGAAAATATATTGCAAAATAACAAGTAATTTTTACGAAACATAAGTTTATATTTTTCTAGTATAATATCCCACAAGTTATGTTGTAAAAAGCATAACAAGTTATGTTGTCAACGTAACTTCGTTCCTATAGAACTTATGGGGAGCGAGACAAACATTAAGTTTCATAGCCCACTAATTATATTGAAAAAATCATAACTTAATTCCTATCAAACTTATGTCTAAACAAAAATTCTCTAAACGTATGTGCACTAATTAAGTATAAAGGATAAATTTTATTTGTCATATATGTATGTGCGTCTAATTTTACATGATACATACTATTTTTCATTAGTACTGATATAAAATAATTTTGTCCAACAAAATTTAGATAATTGTGAAGAAATCACCTATTAATACTTTTGTCTTTGAAAAAAAATTAAACTTGAAACATTATAATTCTAAATTTAATATATTAATTACTAAGTCACACCCTTCATATATTTTAATTTAAATATGTTAAAGTACTTGTTAATTATCGATTGTATAAGAATATTCAAAAGAATTTAAATCATTCTATATTCTTAGATTATGTAATCACTTATATATTTCTTTTAGCCGCTTAACCAATCAAATGAATCCACATAACCTCCATCATGTCAAAGTATTTTTTTTCTTTTTACCAAACTATCCCTTTCAAATAATTCGTCCGTTTTTTTATTGTCATGTTTTAACTTGATACAAATTTCAGAAAGTAAATAATAAAATTTTAAATTTTTGTGATCGAAAATTAAAAATATGTAAAATGTATCAAAATAACTTTTAATCTTGTGGTCTTAAACATGTTGCGTGGAAAGTTAAAATTAAAGAGTTGCCAATAAAATTAAAAAACATTCCTTTTTAAACGTACGAAAAAGAAAAGTGGAACAAATAAATTGAAACAAAGATGATAGAAGATTTGGAATTTGTTTAAATTTAGAGAAAATTAGTTCTTTTTATTAAAGTAAGAGATAAAATCAAAAAAGAGAAAAAAATAGTTAGTTTAATAATGCCTTATTTCTTTTTCTATTCTAAAACAAATGAGAAAGATATTATTCATAATTCAAATTGGACAACTTTTCAACCATTCACAAAAAAATCTTTCCATGATTTCATTTATTAGGTGGTCTGGACTTCATTATGTTTCATCTCTAATCAAACTTTTAAAAAATATTTATTGAAACAACAATAGATTTGGAACAAAAAAAAAGTAATGCCTTCATAATTTTTTCTTAAGAGACTTATTTGGATCAAAGTAATTTAATTAAAACGATAATTATTATGAGAAATAAATAAATAAAAAAGGGTTAAACCATATTGAAGAGAGTAACAAATGATGAAGGAAAAAGGGTAAAGAATAGAAGTTACAAAAATTCTAATATTAATACTACTATAAAAATATTGATAGTACAAATTGTAATAATAATTTATAGAAATGGTAATTTATTTATTTATTTTTAGATAAGGTATTTGAAGTATTCCAATTTAACATGACAGTGCATATAGGGAACAATGATAAGACTAATTGATGAGAATTGAACCCAAAAAAAGGTCCCCCTTCTCTATTTAGCAATATGTCACCCTCTCCTTCTCTCCATCATCGTATTTTAACTTGATACGAAATTTAAAAAATAATAATAATTTGAATCTTGAAATCGTTAATATTAAATGTCTCAAAATATCTTTTAATATAGACATTGTCAATAATAAGAACAAATACAAAATGACTCCTTCATAACAAAACTAGTAAATGTAAGTTGTAATAAAAAATATATAATAAAAAGGCAAAATTGAATAATTTCATTTTGTACAAGAGTAAATTTAAGTATTTTCCTTGCTAATTTTAACTTATATACTATGACAATAATAATAATAATAAAAATATTTATATAATCAATTCAATAAAAATTAGTTACAACTTACAAGGAAATCAAAATTATTTGTTGCATAAGTAGGGATTGGTACGAATGTTGTAATTACTATCCCCCTAAGAAATAACACTTTTTATCATCTAATATTAGTTATATTTTCTTTCTAACATTGACTCGAAACTTCGTTATTACAACTCTGTTCATAAGATGTTCTTCTTCTCACCTTTTTAGGATTGCAACTCCAACGCTTTTCATCGAGTACGTAAATTTTTTTTTAATAATTTTGTCTGACACTTCAATAAAAAAATGTCAAAGCACAATATAACAATAAAAAATTATATAACTTAAACGTGGCATGTATGCAACTTTACTCTTAGCTTATGAAGGTAAGTGATTGTTTATGATAAACCTTTGACTCAAGTGATCAAAAATAAATATATAAATCAAATATAATAGTAATAGAGAAAGGCATGTTGACCAACGAGGGTAAAGATGGAGTGATAAGTATTCATTCATTCTTACTAAGAGATTTCTGGTTCGACTCCCTCTAGATAAGTAGTCGCCTTTGTTAGAAAGCACTTTACCCCAATTGTGAAATTTTGCGGCGCGAATTCATATTTAATTAGGCTCCAATACAGACATTAGATATCAAATAGGAAATTTAAAAGAGAAGAAAAGAAGGCATGCTGAAAACAACGAAAGTGAGTATTATGGCAAGAATAATCAATGGATAATCCTAAAATTAAAGTGGAAGATCTTAGTGTTAACAAATGTACTTAATTAACAATCCAAAGTGCTAATATATAATATTTTACTTTTTTGAGATAAGGTATTTTGAGTATTCAATGAGGTGGTCCACTTGAGGAAACAATGACTTAGACTTGTGAGTGAGATTGATCACAATAAAAGGTCCTCTTATCTAATTACCATTTAGCCCTTGTGTCATCACAAAATATCATAGGATTTTTCCATTTTGAGTCACAAGGGCAACAACTAAAATAATACTACTTGTAAAAAAAAATTATTCTCCCTTTTCAAATGATAAAAAAAGATAAGATTCTTGGTGAGAGATTTAAACTAAATTAAATGAAAAATAAGGTTTATTGTGAATAAAGTTAAGTGACTCCTAAATAATGTATATTTGCAAATTATAAGTGTTTGGAACACACTTAATTTTCTGATTAATTTAGATTTTCGATAGGTATAATAGTTTAAGGAGGAAAAACGTTTATTCCTATCAAGATTTTTTCCTTTTCTCAAGTTTAGAACCCGCAATCCCATCATATTCTTTGATGGTGATCTATATGTAAAGTTGCAAGTAATTGACATTTGCAAAAGATATTCAAAAAACTGCATTTTATCTTACAAATTAATGTTACTGATATATTCATGGGTTTAATTAATTAATTATTACAAATCCATAAGATTGTTTAACACCTTATTAGGATGGCTGCTATCTGTTTTATTATATTGTTAGTTTGAATACAATGCTTATTTTGATTGTTATTTAAATATTATCATATCGTTTAAATTCATTGTTAGGTAACGACGAAAAGTCTCATTTTGTGTAACGATCAATTTGGTGTTATCGTGTCATTAACTTAATATTTTCTTCTTATTTTTTCTTTACTTATTATTTAATAGTGTCGTTTTATCCTTTACCGGTTTACCCTGCCTTTTTATATAGCTCTACCATATACCATACTTTTCTTATAAGTTTATCATTTAAATTATGGATGTGTGACATTATGTAATGACGGAGAACGATACAATCTATTCAAATATTGTATTCATTAAAATAATAAATACAATCATAATGCAATACAATACGATACAAACAATACGTACCAACTATTCAAACATAATGTAACAGACTACTGGATGGTTTCATACATTTTTCTGGCCCAACTACCTTTTAAGCATTCTAGCCCAATAGAATGTTCATAAATGGGCTTCTTCACAACAAAAGAATATGGAAGAAGTAGGAGCCATGGTGGTTCGATTTGAATCAATTTCGAAATAAAATCAAATCAAAGTAATTATTTTTTTAATTATTAAAATTATATTAAATTAAATATAATTCATAACTTTCGTGACATTTAAATAAAATTAAATAATTTTTTCATTATAAATTAATTTAACAAGTTTTAGTACAACAAATTTAAGAAAAATACTATTAAAAAATCACTATTTTCAACTGAAAAGTGTTTTAGTGCCTATTTTCATATATATATTTTGATTAAATCGATGAAAAAGGAATTACGAAAAAAATTAGAAAATCTCCCATTATTTCAATAAGTATTTGTCTCTCACCATGATTTTCTCAAATTCCAATGAGCTAGTTCGATGAGAAATAAGTGGAAATATCATGTTCTATACCACAAATTTCTCACATAGAAAAATTTTTATTAATGAAAAAGTTAAAATTACTCATGAACTATTCAAAATATATCAAATTTAAGTCTCGATTACATTTTTGGATCAAAACTGTTCTCATCGTTATATTTTAGCTCAAAAATACATATTAATTATCCAAATGTACCAAAAATACCCTTTGGAAAAAAACATCAGATATCTCCCTTCACTCTGCTTCCGCCATAGCCAAAATCCCAGAAAAAAAGAGAGAAATTTCCAATTTGTGAGGAAAGGAAGAAGAATAATTATGCATAAAACAGCACAATCATGGTTTACTGGAGGACCAAGTAACGATCTGGAGAAGACCCCATCGTCTCTGTTAGCTGATTGGAATGCTTATGCTGCTACACAAGATGAGGGTTCATCATCTGATCTTGGGTTTGATCTTGAAGCTGCTGTTAGAACGGCTAATGATAAAGTCTCCGACACATTTAACGTGTAAGTGTGTAATTTTGTTAGTATCTGAAATTGAAGATATTTGGATTAAAACCCAGTTCAGTTTTCGGTTTTTTTTTGGAGATGTTATGATGTTTGCTTGAAGAATTCGCTGTTAATATAAATGAAAATGGAAATTCAAGTATTTGGATGAAAACCCAGTTCAATTTTCGGTTTTTTTGAGGTGTTATGATGTTTGCTTGAAGAATTAGCCATTAATATACCTGAAAAAAATGAAAATTTAAATATTTGGATTAGAACCCAGTTCAAAATTCAAACTTTTTGATGCATAATGATATCTGCTTGAAGAATTCGGTAGTGAGATATCACATTCAATTTATTTCGTCTCAGTTTTTACTCCCTTGTCTGATAAGATGGAATTTTTAACGACAGATAGAAGTTGGCATATGTTCTTGAGCAACCTTGTCCTAAAGCCCCCGTTCTGATTTAACTACTAATGAGACTACTTTTATTAGAGAACAAATTGCTAAATGACAAAGGTGATAATTATTTATAGAAGACTTATATTCATGGAGGAATGTTGAACAAGTATTATGATCAGTAATTCAAATATTATCTCAAGCAAGGTGAGGAGGGGTGTGTCTATTATCGAGAACCAGGTTGGATTCATGCCAGGGCATTTAACTATAGAAGCTATTCATCTCGTAAGGAGATTGGTGGAGCAGTATAAGGAGAGGAAGAAAGACTTACATATGGTGTTCATTGACCTAGAAAAAGCATATGACAAAGTCCTTAGGGGGGCCTATGGAGATGTTTGGAGGCTAAAAGTGTACCTGTGTCTTACATTAGGTGATTAAAGACATGTATGATGGCGCCAAGACCCATGTGAGGACAGTCAAAGGAGACTCAGAGTCCATTCGGTATGAGGTTGCACCGGGGATCAATTCTTATTCCGTTTCTATTTGCCTCGGTGATGGATGAACTGATGCATCATATCCAATGGGAGGTGCAATGGTATGCTATTTGCATATAACATAATATTGATTGGCGAGACACGTGATGGAGTTAGCAATCAGGGGCGAATTTATAGGCAAAAATTGGGGCACGTGAACCTGTGGTTTCTTCGTAAAACTAGGTATTCTATTCTCTTAATAAATCTCGGTTGGAGTGTATACGAACATTCTTGATAGATTTACCGACACCTTGCTGTAAAGGAGGATGCAATTAAATTCTCTTGATGGATTTATAGACTGGTTGGTCAGAGTATGCAAAGTCACCGTTGATGAATTTAATGCGCTAAGTGTGAAGTGATGACCTCTTCAGTAAGCTTTTAACAGAAAAATCTTAAAATACTTAAAGATTTAGGACACATGGTCGTAAGGTTTCAAAAGTAATGTGTGTGGGGTATTATCTATTTCATTCAATTAAATTGCTTAGTTCAAGATTCGTTCACAAAGAAATCAATGATTTGGAGAGTCTTCACTAGTTAATGGAACAAGTCTCTCCCATTTCGTTTTCACAAATTTATTGAAAAAAATAAATAGGAGTAAGATTATGATACATTAACTAAAGAAATCCCTTTGTAGCCAACAATTTACCAAATAGTTATGAATCATCTCAGGCTAGGATAAAGGAGGAGGATTGTTTAGTTGATGAGCATGGTGAAATACTCAAATAATGATTAATCAGATATTGAAGGGCCAAAATAGAGAAAATGGTATAGAGGATTCATATAGCCGTCTTCAACTAGTTTGGGGTTTAGCTACAGCGACATATTTGGTTGATTTGTATTAGTATAACATGTAATGATGTTTGCTGGCTGTATTCACTCGTAAGATTTCCCACTCAGTTGATGTTGAATCAGTTTTCGGAATTTAGGACATTGGTGTGTCTTTGATTGAACCTGTGTGAACTCTGAGATTGTTAATTGCCTGGGATATTTCATAATTGACTTCCATGGACCTAGTGGTTTGATAATTTGGGCAAAGCATTGGTGGTATATTCATGCATCAGGTAGTACCCACGTGGTAATTTTGGCCTTAGGCGTTAGATGTTGCAATTAAAGAAGTAATGAATTTGGTTTTGACTTGAGTGTTCCAATCTAATTAAAGCACATGAATCCGCCAGGAATTTAGGTTTTATTGCTCACTTGCGAATGGTATTTGTTAACCTTTCCTTTTTCTGCACAGGGTTACTAAGGGAGTAAGAGATTTACCAGGAAGCTTCCAATCCGCAACCAGCAATGTTCCTTCTGGGAAGTCCCTTATGTACTTTGGCTTATTTCTTGCAGCTGGTGTTTTCTTCATCTTCATTGCATTCACTATGTTCCTCCCTGTCATGGTGTTGATGCCTCAGAAATTTGCTATCTGCTTCACAATTGGTTGTGCATTCATTATTGGCTCGTTCTTTGCCCTCAAAGGTCCAAAGAATCAGCTTACACACATGACATCAAAAGAGGTACTTAATCATCCTCTGTCTTGGTTTGCCATCTTTTACCTCTTGCTGGTTTGTCAAAATAGATAAAAGCACCTTTTCCGTCCATTGTAGTAGCTCAATTTTCTGTTATCTCATTCTTCTTCTTTCGTCTCCAGAGACTTCCTTTTACAGCACTTTTTATTGGCAGCATGGTAGGGACCATTTACGTCTCTATGGTGCTTCACAGTTATATTCTTTCTGTGCTCTTCTCAGTGATACAGGTATTGGATTCCTGGCCCCTTTTTCTTTCATTTTAATGTTAATGCTATTTTTAATTAGCTAATAATTTGTCCATGATAAATTCTTTTGTTAGCCTCTTTAGATGGGAAATGCAACAAACACTTTTAAGCTTGCTAGTTAATATTTCCAGGGGCACATAGCCTGGAAAAACAAAAAGGATTTAGGACAAATAATATGCTACTATCAGCTTTCCAACTTAACAAGCCTTCGCTTATCAAAAGTTTTATTCCGAACCATGGTTTTGTTTTGTCTTTAGTAGCCATTTTACCATTTTTTTTCTTGGGGAAGTGCATTCATGCCTGAAGCTACATTTTCTAGCCACTTCATGGGGTACCGACTCTTTCAACTAGAAGTTAGTTTTGTTTTTCCTTGGTTCATGAGCTGTACTATTTGGTCTTTGATTTCTCGAATGTCTTTTGTTTTGGTACCAAACAGTTGAAGCTTGGGGGTTGTCATATCTGCAGGTGGCGTTATTTACTTTGACCACCTTGACTATCTGAAGTTTGCTATTCCTACTTCTTAAGTACTAGTCCATATTATATAGATTATTTTAGCTTTCTTAACCTTATTTGGTAATTAAAGAAAGTTTTTTTGTCTACATGCTCCGATGCATGGTAAAAACAAAGTCTTAGCTTGCATTGTCTGAATGCGCAGAGTGATTATTCTATTTCAAAACGACCCAAAGGATGGGTTAAGGGTATCTGAGTAAAAGACTTCACAATATAGTGGGACACTGTGTCTTGCCTAAATATAAGCATGGATTTTTTGGACCTATCAAATTACATCCTGTACTGCAAGGAAGCTTTTTATACTTGAGCTTCTCCTTTTATGGAATAACTTTCGGAAGTCTCAAATCAATTTCGTCTAATAAGTTTTATGTGTTGAAATACTCGACATTCTGAGTGTTCTAATAAACGAAATTTGATTGCAATTTTGCTCTATGATTAGTTGGATATCTACCCTAAATCCCACTTTTGAGACTACACTAGGTATGTTGTTGTTGATTAGTTGGATATCTAGAAGATCCTTCATGTAAATAACATTATAGACACCAAGTAACGTGGAATATTTTCCTTTTAGGATGTTGAGCTAACTTTCCCGAGTCTGCTTTTCGTAAATATTCCCTACCAAATGGGTTTTAGCTATGATAGCTTAGTAAGTGGATAGATGAGTGATAGAAGTTGCTATAAAACTGAATGAGTTAGAAGGTGACGAAATAAGTGGAGTTTTGAGTCAAAGTAGGAACGACTGTGGTGAAAATCTGTATTATTTTTATATGAAGTTTGTTGACTCCATCCCCTTGTTTTATCTACTTTTCAAGTGTGAATATTAATCTAGGGAAGGTCCAAAAGCACAACTTTTAGAACCACCATCTGAGAAGATGGAAGATGTTTTTACTCTTGACCCGAATTGATTCCCGTTCCTCTCTATAGAATTGTTAGATTAGTGACTTGACAACTACCCATACCCTCCTGTCCCACTAATTCTTAGAAAAAGGTGAAAGAAAGAACATAACCTAGTGGTCAATGAAATGGATTAAGAACCATGAAGTCTCAAGTTTAAATCCGAGCGGGAGACAAAGGCACTTGGTGATTTCTTTCTATTTGTCCAAAGCTTTGGTGGATAGAGTTACCTGGTGCATGTGCTGGTGAGAGGTAGTAGGTACCCTGTGAAATTAGTCGAGGTGCACGTTAGCTGGTTGGACATGACAATTATCAAAAAGAAAAAGAACAGAACTTATGGAAAGGAACTACTAAAAAGTGGCCACACCTAAACACAACCAACTCACTCAAAAATGGTAATTGTATGGTCTGGGAGCTGTTGCTTATATGCGTTTAGCTTCGACATTTTATCAAAAATCTTCCAGATAACCCATCTTGAACAGTAATAGAGACTGAAGTTAACCCCAACACTTCACGGGGATCGCTGGTGTAAGAACATATGGTACATTTATTGAAGAAATAATATGCTGTTTCTACTAGTTTTAAACAAAAGAATTGGTTTGTTTTAACAACATTATCGCTTTCTCTGAGTTCAATGAATCTATCAGTTGTAATACATAACTAATGTGCTGTACAATTCTGTTTTTGCCAGGTTCTTGCTCTATCTTATTATGTTATCTCCTACTTCCCTGGAGGTTCAGCTGGGATGAGATTTCTTTCTTCAACCCTTACATCCTCTATTTTCAGATGTTTTGGAAGGTGACAACGTCGCAGCACCATCCTCACAAATTTCCCCTACTTTTCGAGAATAGCGTAAGTCTGAGAACATTGTGTACTCCTGATGAATTGATAGAATGATAAATGATGAGAAGGGAATCAAGATTCCATTTTTTTGGTACATGTTCTAGCCTTCATTGTTGCGCATTTGAACTCGATTGGTATGTAGTTGGATTAGTTGTTGATATTGTTGAGTTGTTATGATGTTTGCAAAACCAAAATCTAGACGTATGTTTTGGAGGGAAGAAATAGAAATTGATTTCGCACTTAGCGTCCATAGAGTGGGTGAAAATCATGGGAGTTCAAATCCACCGGAGAAAAAAAAGCTATGTGATTCATTTGAATCTACGAGTTATCTGATACCTATGCTTGGTGGAAGCGAGTAGTTAGCCAAATAGTGCGAGTCATGAAGCAATAGATCATTTTCATTTGGCATAATACATACATGTGCTGTTTAATTTGGTTTCAGTTGATATTTATGCCCTCCAACTTTAAATGTGTACAAGTAGACTCACTCACGATTTGTCAATTAGGATGCGTGTGTCTACTTGTACACACCTAAAGTTGGAAGATGTCAATTGAAGTCAAGTTAAAGGACACATTTATGTATTACGGTATTTCATTGAACCTATTGACTCTAAACCCTAAATTCACCTCCAACATAGAGAATAATTTGCGCAATAGTTGCACCAATTTTCCATCTCGAATGTTTTGCCCATTCTCCTCCACTCCATCTTTATTTTGTATGTTCATCGTTGCACATTGACAAAGGCGGATCTAACTTATAACTTTTGGTTCACGTGGATTCAGTTTAATAACTTTTGTCCAGACCTTAATATGCATTAACAGCTGCTATTGAAATCTATAAAACTTCAAATTCTAAATTCAGTTGTGATGACGTTGATGTCAATATCTCAATCTTTCAAGCTTCCACCATGCTTGTTTACCAAAAAACTAACAAGGATTGCTTCTAAATTGGCTTGAAAATACCATATACCTAATTTAGTGCAAAAGATAGTATGAAATACATGTTTTTCATGCCATGATAAAACATGAAAACATCATGCACCTAATTGTTTGGTTACAAATAGTAGAAAAAAGCAATGTAAGGAATTAAAAGGACCATGTTAACATCTAGAAAAACTTTTGAAATATGATGTTTGCCTAATTTCCTGTCAAATATATTACAGAAAAATTTATAATTTGTTTTCTCCACAAGTGGGTTATGTTTATGTCATTTTGAGTAATAGAACATGAAGGAAGTTAAAAAAGACTATTGGATAAAAATAAAAAATAAAAAGAAGCTAAAGGGAGTGGGGGTGGGGGGATTTAGACTTTTGCATGTTTGGTGCTGGTTTTTAATTTATGTTCCTCGTAACAAATAAATATTTTGCGGGGCATAAGTTTATATTTTCATATTATAATATTCCATTAGTTAGGTCTGATAGCTTGGGTATGATTTCAGTTTCTAAAGAACCTATGGTCTAGTAGACATAAGTTCAATTGCTAAAGGACAAAAATTAAAGACCAGTTCATTTGAAGGATAAAACATGCAATTTTATCTTTTATGTAAAAAAAAACAGACTATGATTTTTGAATTCAAATATGAATAATAACGTATAATATAACTTTATATCATAAAAAAATTTTTATGAAAAAATGATAAAGAAGTACAAACCTTATAAGCATGACACCATTTTTGAGAAGTTCAAAAGTCAATATGTTCCTATTTGTTAGGCAATTATACCACTTGCTGTTTTTTTGTAGTTGCACATGAAATTCAAAGGTTTATGTTTGGCTTGGCCTAATAATTTGGCAAGCTACGGAGTACGGAAAGTACTTAGTAAGTATTATCGATCGATCGTCTCTAACAAAATAATAATGAAAGTTAATATATAAGTATAATTTTTAAAACACAATCCTTACAAATATTATATTCAATAATAATAGACACATAACATATATAATAACGATAGGAATATATGCAACATGATAGTAAGTACAACATATAATAATAATGCAACAATCCAACATTTAACAAAAAGCACAATCAAGACTACATATACATAGCGATATGCATAATAAAGATTCAAACTTTATCGTTATTGGTTGAATTACAGGTTAATCAGTATTATATTGAGAACTTGGTTAAATTATTATACAAATATTTTTAAAGTCGACTGCCCTACCCCTCGTGGGAGTACTTATTTATAATTCAATGCACTCATTGACAAAGGCTTAATTAAAATTTTGAGTTTATGAGTCTATAAAGGTAACTTGATGGATTTTATTTAAATTATTTATATAAATTAAATGAATTTTTATTTTAATACAAAGATAGAATTTGAATTAAAGTAATTGAAAAAAAAAACAAATCATTCAACATAGAGGAAGAGTGATAATTAATGGCTATGAAATTTCACAACATAGTACTTAATGCTAAAAGGTTGGATTTCTGGTCTTTTAGAAAAAGGATATTGAACAATCGAGAATTTCATTCATTTTTTTATAGTAATAATACTATTAGGAGTTGTTTTGCCACAAAACATCATATCCTATTTCTTCCATAGGAATTGAAGAAGAACAAAAATGAGAAAAATTAAAATCTAGTTCTCCCACATCGAAAATCTCGTTTACTCCCTCGTGGCAGACAATTGTATCTGACAATTCCATCATTTCTAGCCACTCTAAATCCTCGATTACAAGCTCCTCCTCCTCCTCCCTCTCCTCATCGATTTTCGTGAAATTCGGGGTCATTGGTTGTATTACACAATCTTGGACAATATTAATATTGTCATTATAATTTGGTTGTAATTCTTCTTCAAATAGTAATTCTCTTAGTGTGTCTTCATCAAATTGTGTCACTTCCAAATCTTCAAATTCATCAATAATGTTAGGACTCAAAATAGGAATTTGTGTGTCCATCTTATCTTCAAATATAATAAAAAGGGAAGAAGGAGAGAAAGTGCTATCTATAGTTTTTTTTAAAACAACTTTATGGCTTAAAAGCTCAAGAGGAGAAGGCTTTAAATAGGCTCAATATATAAAATTCCAAGAAATAAAAGAATTTTATTGAAAATGTCATATACCTAATATTTGCTGAAAAATAATTAGTACTTGTCATGAGAAACTTCTGCTTAGTTTTGGAAATGATGAGAAACTTCTGCTTATTTTATTTTTTGTGGAAAATTAAATGGCATAATAATAAGCACGGATCTAGAAGCTGATGTACGAGTTTGATCGAATCTAATAACCATAAAAATTCTAAATTCAACTTGAAGGTAGATTTAGAAAAAAAAAAACTTATAGTAACTTGTTTTCTTAGTCTATCTTTTATAATTCAGAGAAAATGCTCTCTTCTCAAAAATATAACTAAGCACAACTATATTTTCAATTCCAATTTCAAATAAAACGAAAAATATTTGATTTTTATGGCCAAATGTCTACTTCAAACTTGTAAAGTTCAAATTCTACTTCCGCCTCCATATAATATATATATATTTTTTTGGAATCTCAGGATAACTTCTAATCGCTACAACCTCTACCTTTAGGGTGTAATAGCCTACAAACTACATATGGGATGTAAACCGCACTATGCAAATCCTATGCGACAAACTCGACTCATAAGGTATTGGAGGAATGGATCCCGGGTCATCCGTGTGGATTGACCACTCTCCAAACCAACTAAGCCATTCCGAAGGACAATTTAATGGGACAATAATATTATAATTTATATTTTTACCCCTTTTTTTCCTGAAAAATTTTACCATGGTAGAGGCACAACCAACAATAGTTGTGTGAGACTCCATTCTCTTTTTGACACTTGAATGGCGGACCATTTTTCTTACTTTTTACATGTTATTCACCATTTCTCTTCCACTTAACTTTCTTTTCTTTTTTATTTTCTTTTACTTTTAACAAGTATCTAATTCTCAAATACTCAATTAAGTAATTAATACATTTGATTAAAAAAATATATAGATATTTTTTCTGTTAAAATAATTGAAACACTTTTAGAACTGTTAACTTTAAAAATAAGCTTATTGTTCAATATTTTTTTAACAGAATCAAATTAATTCAAAATATAAACTAATTCACTTTAGCGTATAAACTGATTAGATAAGATTAATTTTAATTAATATAAATTATTTACATAGATGTCAAAATAAAAATGACAACAGGACAGAACTATGTCGATATGACAGATTCATAAGCTATTTTAAAAATTTACGCAAGTTGGTTCACATTCACCTACAATAAAAATTTTAACAGCGTTTTTCTATTAAGTATTTTAAAAAATTGTAACTAAAAATTAATTTTTTTTTTATAATATATGTTAAGAAAATGACTGCAGATATATGAACTAAAACAGAACAAAAAAACCTATGGAATAATAAATCTGAATTAATTTGATTTTTTTTTTAAATGCTAGTAATTGAGAAGACTCTGATTTTTTTTTAGTTATTTTGATATTATTAAAAATGGTGAATAATAAGATTGTTTTTATTATTTAGTCAAAAAAGTGTTTTCGGTTATCTAACAAAAAAATATTTATTGATATTTTTATTAATTATATCAGTAGTTTAATTATGTATATGAGAGTTGGATACTTGTTGGGAATAAAAAAAATAAGAAAATGAAAGAAAAGAGGAGTGAGTGGAAGAGAGATGATAAAAGAAAAGCACAAAATGGACCCACTATCGAAGTGTCAAATAAATAATGGAGCTTCACACAACTATTGTTGGTGGTGCCTCTACTATTTTAAAATTTTTATTTTTTCCTTTGTCAGCAAAAGTGATGTTGCTTTTTTGCAAAAGTGGGGTATGCTTATCCCTTTTTTGGATAAATTGTGAAAGGGAAATGTTTGGTATATAATTATTTCAGTTGCGTTTGAGGATAGGATATTATTGAGTGCAATATTACAACTTGGTTAACACCATTTACAGCTCATCATTTTTATTTTTTTTAAGTTTAATTTTGTACAACATGACCACTATAAAGAATTTTTAAATTATTAAATCACGTAAATAATAGTGTTTATTTTAAAATTACACGTATTAGATTAGAAAATTCGCGTCTACTTCAAATACTCATATCGAAGGCCCCTAGTAGGAGATAAAAAGGATAGTGCATGCCATAACAAGTTAAATTACATCTATATAGTTTAAAATGAAAATTTTAAAGATTTCCGAGAATATGTAAAAGTATCGATATAATTTTATAAAGTTATTTTGTTTGATTTTACAAATATTAATTTTGACGTAATAAAATAAATGTTTGAGCGATCACCTCTGTGGAATTATTTGAGTTGCATAATTGGTTCATTTGAAATTGGAGATTCCATATGGCCAAACCAAGATATGCCACATTAATAATATTAGTTAGCACACATGGTTTGCCTCCAATAATTTCTAAACATATTAATTACTTGTAGTATTAGTTTCTTCTCATAACTAATAGGTTAGGTTTTGGAGAATAAAATGACTCATTAAAATTTGTGTTAGCTTATCAAGTACATGATGGGTACATTTAGAGTGGACATTTGTTGTGACTTGTGAACATGGTAGTTTTTTTTTTGGGTACTAATTCACTTCATAGATATAATTTAGAAATAGGTTTAGAGCAAGATTAAAAATTATTTTTTGAATCATGTGATAACCATCTCATTTAAAAGTTATATATAAGTTGGCTGGTGATAAACCATCAATTTAGGAGCACTACATCAAAAATGATCTTTAACGGTAATTAATTAATGATAATAGCTTAACTGTCACTAAATATGTATTTTTAGAGGCAATTAACACTCTTTGTAATTGTCCCTAAAGCCTATAGCGACATTGAGTTCAATGACAATTAACTAATGCCGGTAAAGACTTTATAAGCTCTCTCTCTTTGTTAATGTACATATTTATTGTTGCTAAAAGTTATTTTTATTATAGCGGAGCCCTTGAAAGCTTTGAGCTACGAAATTGACATATACTTATCCCCAGTGAAGCATTATCAAAAAAGTCATTGGCCACATTAAAATTACCTTTTAGGACATAGTCGAAGATGGTGGTGAGTGAGGACACTTAAAATTCAAAACTTCAGTATGGATGGTGGTGAGTGATGACACTTAGAATTCAAAACTTTTGTCTGTTCTGTTGCTATATTAAATTGTATGATTATCTTATTTAAAAATTTAAATTATTAGAAAAAATATTTTTATTTATTTGATTATATCGTTAGTTATTAAATAAAGAGTAAATATTAAAATATTAAATAAGATAAGATAAAGATATAGAAAAAGGACATTGCAATTGATGGATTCATTTGGTTTCATTGTAACCCCACTTTATCTCTTTCACATGGATGGTTTTCCTTTGCCCACGTATTATATTTAACGTTATTTGTGCTTAAATTTTGTTTTGTGAAAAATAACGAGATTTTACTTAATTACAAAATGTATTAAATATTTTAATTTTAAAATATAGTGAAAATTTATTATGTCCGTCCATATAATAATAATGACATAGATTAATTCGGATATATGTCATAACAATATAATTATAGTACAAATTCCACTATTAAGGTATGTTGAAAAATGATTGATATTTCACAGCTTTTAATTCAGACTTTGAAATTTGAATTATAAAATAAAGTAATTTTTAATAAAGAGTGTACTTTTAGCTTATTTGAGTAATTTTCACCATTACTTGTCCATTATCACTAGCCATCTTTGTTTTTATAATTACTATCATCATTCACAATCACCATTGCATTAGCAATAACTAGTATCAAAGCTAATAGTTCTGTGAGACGAGTGAAGATGACAGAGTGATGACACAGGGGTGTGGCTGTAAGGCCTTCGCTCGTCGTCTATTGGGTGGTGCAACAAACTTTGTTGGCTATAAATATTCGGAGGAAAATATGGATGACACATAATTAATCTCCAAATTAACCCATAAATGATTGATATGTTGTGAAATTTTGTTTGAGGGGGAGATTGTTGGATGGGCAAACTAATTCCCATGTCGAAAGTTGAAAAGAAAAAGAACCTACATATAAGGTGTAAGGTGTAGGATTCTCTAAATAGTATGAGCCGTGAGACTTTTTGGGAAAATCGTACAAACATGGCGCAAAGCGGACAATATCGATCACACTATGTAAACTATGTAAGAGTATCGTGTGGATCACCACCTTCACCGTCATTACAATTAGGCATAATTCATAAACATGCCTTTTAACTTGATCTCACCTGACATTAACACCCTCCAAGTTTGAGTGTGCACAAATATATACACTTAAATTTGTATAAAGGTGAACAAGCAAACACACACATAAGATTCAAATATCTTAATCTTAATGCAAACAAATAGAGCGTAAATCAACTTACTCAGCGCGAAATCAAATTAATTGAATCAATATATCTCGAATATAGAATGATTAAATTTTTGAAAAACTAAAAAGCAAATTGAAGATGCGATAGAAGTTGAAAGACAAATAATGAATTATAGAGTTGAGTGATTCTTTTCTCCATTATGTTGGATGTGGAAAAGATGAAAACTTGTACATCGATTGTGAGAGGCTTTTTATCAACTTATATGATTTGAAGACAAGAAGACATAACACGTACTACAACATATATGATGGTCTATTTTTCTTGACACTTACTTATACCTAATTTTTGTGACAATAATTAATGCAACAAAAAGTATTAAGGAGAAAAAGAACTTGTTTAGGTTAAGATCAATATAGGGTGCGAGTCACCACTAAAGTAGTGGCGGAGCCAAAATTTTTATCAAGGACATTCAAAATATGAAGAAGTCAAAGAAGTTTTAACATGTACTATATAGGTACTAATATAGGCCGTGAGTCACCACTAAATTAAGAATATGGTGAGATGGATGAAACTATCTCTCTTTTATCTATAAATTTGGGGATCGTGTCTTGCATATGGAGAAACTCTCGATAGAAAGCGCTTCCCTCTATGATGGTGTCCTTAAGCAACACGAAATTGAATTTAATCATATCGATTGTTTTGAATACCATGTAATGGAGAAAAGGGAAGTTGATCTCTTTATGTTTTGTCATGAGGCCCAAAACATTACTTGCAAATTACTTATTTCAAAATATTACACCATATATATACACCTAATTTTAGGATTTTCTTTGCATGTCCATTGAAAAAGAAGAAAAATGTGAACAATTTGTTAAAAGGAAAAAGTATTTACAAAATAGTCAACATGTATGTATTTGTATATCTTTGGGGTATAGGATTCACATGCTATATGCTTCAATAGTGTATAACATTGTGATTCAACTATTGTTACTATCGTATACCTCTGGATATACGATATATTACGTCAAATGTATACCTTCAAGGTGTACAATATTGTGTTAGTGCAATGTGACCACACATTGTGCTTTCTATAACAACCTAATCTCTTAAAATGAGGTGATCGGTTAGACATCAACATATTATCAGAGCAAACAAAATATTAAAGTGCTAAAACATGTCTCATTGTTAAAAAAACAAAATCAAGTCCACACATACGTGATCATACATGTTGTTCATCCAAGAAGCTCATACTATTTCAAAATTTTGTAACTTTTTTTTAATACATACATGTTGTTCATCAAAGAAGCTAATACTCCATCATTGATCACTTCCTTTTGGAAATAATGTAGATAATCCTTAAAGTATGACTACACAACATGCTTCCTATAACAACTTCATTTCTTGAGATGGTCTTTCGGTTAGGCAATTCAATATACTATCAGAATGATATAATAACTAAAAACACGCCTCATTGCTATCCATTATCAATAAAAAAGATTTCAACGTGCTTGTCCAGAAAAATAGAATCAGGTCCACACGTGAGGAAGCGTATGATGTTGACATAAGTAATTAAACTATGCTATTTCTAAATTTTGTAACTTGAGCACATACATATTGTTCATCCAAGAAAGTCATAATCCATCATTGAACACTTCCTTTTGGAAATGATGTAAATCATCCTTTTGAAACTTTCAACTTGACATAAAATCCTTAAGGTTCCTTCTTGATTGTAGCCAAGTTCATTAGAAGAAAAATCAAGCAAATTTACAACATAAGGATGCTTAATCAACTTCATGGGAATCAAGATTTTCTCCATTAATTCTTCATGATTTCCAACAACAATAGGGACATACCCTTTTCTAATTGCTTGATCTTTTTCTTGAATCTCATAATCACTTCTTAATCTCACATAATTAAAAGAACATGTGAGTTTCTTCACTCTCATTAATCCTACTAATCTCATACTCACAACTCTTATAACCATTGATAATTCGCTGGTAAAATCAAGTTTTTGTTATTTTTTGTTTATTTGTGTTGTTATATTCCAATATAGCATAAGATCTATTTATACCCTCTTGCATATAAAGATGTGAATGTGGAATTAATATTTTTTCTTGACTAACACATAATTTAATTAATCGACCATGCCCAACAAACCTCGATAAGTTATTAATTAATTAACTTATAAAATACAAAGCTTTTACTAATTGTTAAAAAAGAGGGCGGTTTTGATGAATCATCAATAATCGATGGATCAATCACTTAATTAATATGAGAGTTTTGAAGCATTTTAAAAAAATTTCAATTTCGCTTGGAATTAATTATATATGTCCAACAAACATTGATAGGTAATTAATTAACTTATAAAATACAATGCATTGAATTGTTAAAAAAGAAGAAGAAGAAGAAGTTTTGGTGAATCATCAAAATTTGATGTATACATTACTTAGTATATGATTTTCTTAAACAATTACAAATCATTGAAGAAAGAATTAAGATTAAAAACTCAAATAGTTTTATTATTGCCACTCATTATATTATGTAAATTGCTTTGATTAAGTTATTTTGACTGGACACATGGATCATAACAAAAAATGATAAGTCATAGTATTTTTTTGTTGTTTTATACCTATTTGGTATCAGTACTCAATGGAACTATTAATTCAGATTTGAGTCAGGTAAGACCTGTTAAGAGGAAAATGCTCCTTAGTCCTTATTGGGGGTTTATACGATTTATTCTCGGGGCTGAAATTCGAAGTATCTCAATAAAAGCAGGAGGATCCTATCCAATCCATCACATCCCTCTACGGTGAAAGTCATAGTGTTTGACGATAACAATAAAGTATAACACCAACAATAATTAACTCGGTGTAATCACACAAGATCTAGGAAGGGTAGGATATACACAACTTTATTTTTATTTTTATCAAGTAGAGAGATTAGTTTTTATTAACCCTTCTTTTTTTCAGATTTGAAATTGATAATGTGAACAAGCTCCCACCAACGGATAAATTAGTATGATAGTCTTCTAACTTGAAGATTATTTCAGTCTTACAAAAATAATCTTTGAAAAATGCAATAATCTCACCTGATGGCTTACTTATATAATATAAGTTATTTAATTTAACTAATCTAAAGCTCTTTTTTTATTTTTCTGTCATGTTTAGGTGTCAATCATCTCTACTATCTATACTCTCCTAATTAATCTTTTCACACATTGGAAAGGGAAAAAATTTAAGAGCTTTATATTTAATCTTTTGACTATAGTACTATTCTTATATTAGTATTTAATTTTTGGGCTAAAAAAGTGTACTTAAAGATTTATCAAGTTTTATATTTATGGATAACTTCCATGAACTAGAGATATAATTACTATAATAATAATAATTTGAATTATGTGACCACCTAATTTTAAAGCACTATGAAACACAACAAGATGAGAATAATTAGAAAATATCATAATTTGTGACACTAAATTGATACATATGAAATTTAAGAAATTTATGCTCATTTAATTTAAATATTTGATCAAGCATGTTTAATGACCTAAATTATTTTCTCATTAGAATTGACGCCAAACTTTGAGTTTGTATTATTATTGCACTAAACATGCTGGATTATCAAGTATTGAAATTTTGATAAGAAGCAATTTATATGCCTTCACTATTATTATGAATTATTAATTTCTTCACTCATTTTTTAAATAAAGGGAAAGGTCATGGTTTAAATGTCCCTTATAACTTGCCAAACAACACTTGAACAGGCACACGAATGCAAGATGTATCAATTGTTCATTCCCATATTTCTAGAAAAAAAACTCATTTTTTTGTCTTAAATTTTACATCAATTTTGAAAATCTTGGTAAGTTAATTACATTTCTTATGACGAGTTCGCCACCCTGCCTGCTTTAGTCTCAAATAAGGCGCAAATTGACGTGAACAAACTGGACCAAACTCCTTACGTCAAGAGCTTTTGTCTCTTCACAAGAGAGCACTAGGAATGGCACCTAGTTAGACCCTAAGGTACTAATACTAACTCCAGTACTCAAAACACCATTATAAACCTACCTATAAGTCTTTATCGGGTGTTTACATCAAATTATTTAATGAACTGGGAATATATTAAGTGAGCCAAGACTATATGACCAGACAAACACATTTATATCATATAGAATGACAGTAAACTCACAAGTCATTCAAAGGGTTGTACCAAGACTTCACCAGAAAGGAAGCAAACATATGAATTTGACTGCGTAAAACAGTTGAGTCTGAGAAGCAACTCAAGCTCAAAGGAGGCAAAAATCTAGAAATAAACCATCAATGTGTTTCTCAATAATGAAAACGAAACGAGACTGAATGAGAAATTTCAATCAGAGATGATGACTAGCGCACTTGGGATGTAGCAGTATTTGATTCCTCAGCTTCATTAACAGCAATTGGTGGCGTTCCACTGTGTTGCGTCCTGTAAATCAGATGAACAACCTCAGGATTGATTCAGAAATATCTAACATCAATCGTAAACTGCTCGTTGGGACACAATGAAGACAGATAAACAAAAGAGCACATATAAGTTTCACTTATTAGGCATATATACTTATAGCATAGTGCGCGAAATATAGACATCAAAGAAGCAAAGAATACCTTTGTGAAATATTAGTTTCTTCAGACAATGCCTTCTCCAGTCTCTCCTCAAATGGCGTTGCGTGCCAACTAACTTTTTGATCCTATGAAGTCCCAAAGTCTATCAGTTTTTATTTGTCGAAGTATATAGCTGAGAGTAAGTGAAATGAGTAGAAGAAAGCAAGGCAAACCTCTTTGTACTTGTTAGTAGAATTTGGAATCCCATTTCCATCCCACCATTTAGGAGATACACGGGAAGTTTCATCGTCGTTCCAATGAGCAGCAACCAACCCGATGATAGGTCTATCTCTAGGAGTTCTTCCATAATGAGCAGGACCAAGATGCTGCTTACTCTGCACTTGATTGATTGAAGGTGGTTTTGAGTCTTTATTAGCTGCCCTTTCTCTGAATCCAGACATTCCTAGTTCTGAAATACGGGTTGCCTCTTCAGGCCTTTGATCAGAATCTGTCGTGTGACTGGACAGTAATCTAGAATTAGAATCTTGAGTGGAGTGAGAATCTTCATCTGACAATTCCTTCAACTGTGAAGCATCATCCACGGGATTTAGAACGGGATACACATACTGAGACCTGATCCGTGCAGTTTTAGCTATTCCCATGCGGTCCAAATATGCTGGAAAAACGGTTCCAGGTGTTTGCATCTCATCCGTCAGCTTTAATGGGGTTGGATAGGGTGAATACTTTGATGCATTGTAGTTGCCTGATGATTCAGATTTTTCGGAGCTTTGACTTGTTTCAGATGAAATACATTTTGATGACATTGAAGACAGATCAGACTCGCTTTCAAAATGAACAGATCGGTATCTGTACTGGCCAGTTGGAGCAGTGATTGGTGAAGCTGCTGAAGCCTTGTTATCATTACGAGCCAGATTAGCTTCAAGCTCAATGAATATCGGAGTGCTAGAATTCTCACTGCCATTGATGAAGCTTTTAGATAAACTTTTATCACTTTGTCCATCCGTTAAACAACTACATAAATATAACAACACATTAGATGGCCATTCATGACTTTTACATTTGTGAAACATGAGATGTTAAATGGCTAGGTGTATATATTCAGAGTGAAACACACCGGAATAACAAAAAGTGGATCAGTATAAGCAATGAATTCTTTAGTAAATAAAAGCAATATTTCTTGCAAAATCAGAACATGAATTCAGTTGTAGAGATAGGACATGAATAGGAGAGCCAGAACTAATGTCACTTTATACACAATGTAATGCTACATTTTAGTTCTAGAGAAGAAAATGGAAGGAACTGAATACTTGCATTTTCATTTGATAAGGTTCAGTAATATCTAAGAATATCATTTAATCAAACTTCTCTAGCCATGTTTTTGAGGTTAGAATTCCACCTGCTAGGCGTATGCACCAAGGAACCAGAATGCGTCTTTACTCCATCAATCTTGACAGATGTAGGCTGGTTAGATAACGAATTAGAGTGGAGCTTCTGAAATGTTGTATCAGAGGGCCATGAATTGAATTTTAAAGGCTCAACTTCTTCCATTGGAGCTGACAGGTCTTTGCATTTCATTGAGAAGTTCCGAATTTCAGCGGGAGTCTCAGGTAAGGTTCCACAAGCTTTGAGAAACTCGGCCTGCAAAATTAAATTGGATAAACTATGTAATCAAGCAATTATCCAAGATAGGAGCTGGCCACGTCAAGTTAAATTTAGACAGGACTTGAAAGTTAATATCTAACGAAAGAGGCATTAGCTTTCACCTCCCAAGGCCAAAAAGAAGGTTTCCGAGGTCCTTCTATAGATAGTAAACCATTAACAAATAAAAAAGTACAACTATGGTACAATACACGGACATTCAACTGAGTTTTAGAATCGTACTACAAGTTACATCTTGTTTCTTTCAGCAGAATAATCACAAGCCATTGGTTTTCACTAAATACTTAAATTCAACTTCTCGAAGTTGACATGATGAAGCTTAAACAGCCAAATAAGCAGGTAAGGGAAATCATACTAAGCCTCAGTGTCAAAAAAATACATCAAGCTGCTTAGTGAATGATCCAGAGTAATAGATCAATAAATTGTAAATATCAAAATTGGACCTCGACAAACAGAAAAAGCTAACATAACAAGAAGCTCAAACTATTTTAACAAAGATTTAGTGTAATGATAAAATTCATCATCTGCTACATAACCAGAATGCTTTCTTTTCTTTCCAGACATCTTCACAAGTATTTCCAAGTGGAACTAACATATGCTACATAACTTTGACCACAGAAGCTTTATATATACTCTAAAGAATAGAAGCATATTTATTACTGAATTCTTGCTACAAGAACATCCTTGATGTAGGTTTCAATCAGAATAAGTTTTATGTGAAATGTCACTAAATAAAGCTTTGTAACTGGTGAAAACTATGGGGTATGGAAGAAACTCCTACACCATCTTTTCCTGTTTTACTTGGAGAAGAGATATGAAAATAGGAAGCAAATTTTGGGAAGATCGAAATATACTTTCATGCAGTCAACTTAGTTTGGCTTACAATTGATATGAAAAATTACAATAGGATATTAGTGCACCTTTCATCTTATGATAAGAGGAAAACGCAAAAAACAATGTTTTACACATAAATTTCTCTATTCGTCTGCTTATAATCCCTCAATACTATCTTTCTTTTGCAGTTCACATTCGAAATTTGAAGGCATTTTATTACTTCTATCAAACATATCCTCCGCTTTGAACATCTCAAAATTAATAAATTCATATCATAGCCTTACAACTGCTATAATACCAACCTGATTCCGAAGCTCATTTGTGTCCAACAGTGGCATTGGTGTACTCGAACTCCGATTCTCCACTTCTTTGCAGCCCAAAGTGTTGGTTTCCTCATTTTCTGAAAACATCATTGTGAAAAACATATGAACTTGAGTATAACTAATTTTCCTTCACTGAACAACACTCTAATTTAGCTGCCAATAATGTGATAAATTGAAAAGCTACCTTCAGTAAAAAGTGAAGATAATGGACTTCTATTGCGAGACACCAAAGGTTCCTGATCAACCAACAAAAACAGTCAAAATGTATAACTAAAATGGAAAACTGAAGCTGGCCAATTATTGCTTCTTTCAGTAGATATTTGCAGGACAACATAAAATTGAAAATTACAGATTTCACAAACATAAATAACATGAACTATCAGCAATATTTGAATCGTTAGTCATTACTATCTAGCAGATCAAGTTATGTCTTCGAAATTAAGGAATAACTCCAGTATCTGATTCTTCATCAATAAACTAGCTGCAGATTAGTTCTTTCTACAGACTATAAATTATGAACCTATTAATCAAATTTCACAGAGAAGATGAGAAAACAGATTTCATCAGCTATAAAACAGAACTTCAAGCCAAACAGCAAAAACAACAAAATTAAATTAAATAAAACAAATACTCATTAATAAGAATAAGTAAACAGCTAATCGAAAATTTTCATTGGAATTGAGTAACAGATCTACTTCTTTGATCTTTCACAGCTGATTTCTACTCCGAGTTGATCAAATCACAGACAGAAAATTCAAATTGACAAATAGAGCATGAGAAGACCTTAGCAGGAGTAGATTGCGAAAGGCGAGTGGACTCCGAGCTAGAACCAGGTGTAGCAGGAAGCGTAGCATCCTTGATTTTGAAACAACCAAATAGACAAGCCATGACCACCGCAGCGTTACAATCGTTCAACCGATCAATAGCGAATCCACCATTACCTCACCTCATACTGTATTAATAAACAAAAAATTCAAAATTCAAAATTCATCATCCGAATAATCAACTGCATTTATTGATTGATTGATAACGATAACTGTAATTTGAAAAATCTTAGCTAAGATTTCAATTCACATTGCTTGCAATTCAATCCAATTCAATTATTGGAGAGTTTTAAGGGGGAAGAGGTGAGCAGTCACTGTATCTGAATGTTAAAATTGGCTCTAATAGATATCTTCAAATTTTAAACCGGAAATTTAAATCGGCTTTTATATGAGACGTGTCAGTATGGGATTGGTAAGTTTGTTTTGATTAACCAATAATTACTCTCCTATTATCTTATGTTTCGATTTAATAATATTACATGTTGTTTCTTTTTTCTTCAATTATCGTACTAGCTATTGTTTCTTTTTTCTATTATTTTCACTATTATATCTAATATATTTCTTTTTCTACTAATTTCGATATATTTTACTTGAGACAAAAAATTATCAAAAACAACCTCTCCACCTTCAAACTTCACTTAGGTGATTACATTGGCTATAAAAATACGTATTTTAATTAATTAAAGATTAAATAGGCTCAGCAAATATTACTAAGATCAAATTCATAATTTGTCAATATTTAAGGGGTTAACATTAAAAATTCTCTCTTTTTGATTAAAAAAATTAGCTGGATTAAGACAGTTTTTAATTAGTTTTTAATGTTTGTAACTGTAGATCCTCATGGCGTAGAAAAATATTTTAAAAAATTCAAAATTTAGGGGAGGGAAATAGAGTACCCCTAGAATATTATTTATACCAAAAGAAGAACTGTTTTTTTTAAAAAAAAAAAATATTTTATGTGAATTTGGATACTATTTCTCAACTTTTGAAGCAAATTAATAATATTACAAATCACACATTTCCCAAAAAAAAAAAAAATTGGTCAAAAATGACGAACCTGATCTTATACTATGCAAATTCAAATTAGTTGAAATTCTAATATATATAAATATTGAATATTGAATTAAAAACTAAAAAATTGTTAGGTCACATTACTAACTTGCCCAAAAAATATCAAATTTAAACGGATATAGATTGATGAAGGTGCTAAGAATGTTGCACATTTCACAATAAAATGTCAAGCTTATATTAAAAAATTAATTAATGAACTTAAAAAGTTCAATCTTTACCTAATCCTTTTGAGCTTAGTTCTTTGCGCCAGCTGACAAATAGACTTGGTGGTACCAATTATTTGAAGAAAAAAATCGACTTAAAAAAAACATAACTTATTTGATGTACGATATTTATATTGAAGCTTCGATTTATTTATATTTACTGATATAAAATTTAGAGTAAAAGTATTTCATATTATGATTTTTGCTGTTTTATGATTTAAACTTAAAAACTTCTAATTAAAAATAAAAAGTTCTATTCATTTCACTATAATCCTTTAATGATATGATTTATCGAGAAAAAATCAGTTAAAAATCATAACTCAACACACATCGACAAATATTTTTGGAAAAAAAGTCTTTTTATAATGAAAGGAGTCGCATGGTAAACTATAAAGAATAAATAAGAGAATATAAACACTACTGGAGTGTGTAAACATACATCTAAAAATTTAAATCATTAATTTTTTAAATTCTTTTTGCACACATTGAAATGGGATATATTCCACATAGGGAAAGGCTAGGATAGGTAAAAATAAGTGCAGTGAATCATATAGATAAATTTCTATTATAAAGGCGAAAGGATGAGGGCGGGTGCAGTTGTTAACTCCGAAAAAAGACTTTGCTTATATATGTATATATACCTTGAAGAATTATCATATATATTTTAAAATAACCTCTCAAACATATATATCTGTTGGACTAAGTCATTTTGTCATGAGCGTGATCCATAGGTCCTTGAGCACAGGAGTGCGACCTGAGTACGAGTCCTAGCTACACTATTTGCAACCTAACCTACGCAAAATGATGCCCGAACCATTAGTCTGCGAACAAACTTCATTCAATTATGTCATTTAATTTATATTTATAATACATTATTTCTATGAATATGTAATAAAAAATTTTAAACGAGACAGTGATTGTTGCATGACATCGCTATGACTAATTTACATCTGTCTTTGATGGTGTTCACATTATCTTCAAATATTCCTATGGCCGCCTCTATACTTAATTGAGAAATATCTGAGCAATTGAAAATATCGATCTTAAAAGTCAAAAAAATGTAAAATATATAAGAGGAGTCGACAAATTCTTCTTCATCCGCAAGGTCATACATTCTCTCTTAACTTTTTTCTCCCTCCCACTTGTTGTCTTTCTTAAATTTTTGTTCCTTCCAATGATGGACCTAAAAGAAAAGGCATTCCATGTTATTAAAACTATAATTTTGACCTTAGGTTTATTAACAGCTAGATATAGAATATGCTATGGACTTTATGGTATGGATAATTTGACTTGTTGAAATTAAACAAAAGGCTAAAAAAAAAAAAAACGCACGTTTATAACTTAATAAAAATTAAAAGTACAAATACATTGTTAGTAACGTGTGATACTGGACTTATGGGGTCCAGTTAGGTTTAGTTTAGTTGTACTTTGATTTATTTTTGGTATGCTCGTATGCTTTCTTTCATATCCACTTTTACCGTTGTTTGTATCTAGATTCTATCTTTTCTTATTGTTTTTACTTATCTTGCTCAGTCGGCCTTTGATGCCTACTAAGTACCTTGGTACTCGTGCTACACACTGCAACATTTTCGTGATGTAGGTCCTATAACCAGCTACCAGCCATCTCTTGCAGCTATTGGAGTCTGGAGACGAGGGTGAGCACTTAGCATCCTAGACCAGCCTATCTCCTTTTGTATATATGTTTAGCTAGTCTTTTGCCTTTGAGACAGCTTGTTGTGGTCCACTTTTGGGTCTTGTGTTTGTTCATATTAGACATCTCTGTACTCGTGAATTCCAGGTTCTTGGAGGGTTTCCTTTTGTATATAGTTTTATGCTTGCTTCCCTTTTAGCCTTTTCTTATTGCTAGTGATATTTTTGTTTAGTTCTACCCTTATACTCACTACTTGTCATTCTGGGTTACAGGTTGGCTTACCTACTGGTGGGTTATTGAGGGTGCCAACATGACTTGATGAATCGGGTTGTGAAACTATCACACTACAAGAATAGTAAAATATCATCATTTTTAAAATATTGTTGATGAGGAATAGTAAAATTTCTTCCTTTCATTCCACAGTATAATGACAAACTTTTAGTCATTTAAAAAATAATAATAATGATCCATTCTTAATTATTTCATAGAGAAGACACAACTATATATTTTTCATGAATATTTTGATTGAATGAGTAAAAAAAAATTATGATTTTTTTAATGAAAAACTAGAAAATTTCTTATCATATATATGACAATATATGAATAATATTGTGATGTCATTTCTTTTAATATTATTGCATATGTATACTCTCTCTCTATATATAATTAGCAAAAACTATATACTCATTAGTTGCTATTTATTAGTTACATCTAGCGCCTAACTGCCTATATGATTTTAATTCAGTGATATCAAGAATATCAGAATAATATACTGACGGATAAGAAGAAATCACTTAATATTTTTGCTTTTATTAAAATTTGACCTTAAACAATTTTTTATGATTCTAATCAATCCATTTCATTAACTAATAGTCCATATGCTATGGCCTATGTGTATATATAACTGAAAATTTATTGTACATACAGTAAAACATCTAATGACATTGTTTTATTTGAATATTTTTTTACTATTATATCGAAATGTTATATATAAAATATATAATATAAAATAACATAAAAAAACTTAATCATTATAGTAAAATAATATTATTATAAAGAGATTTGACTCTCTCTCTATATATATATATATATCGTAAGGTAGTAACGTAGCCATATATAATCGAAGGTGGCTAGTCAGCTATCATTCGTCGAAAAATTATATTATGTATACAAAAAAATATAAAAAGTTATAGATTAAAAATTATTTTTCATACTTATATATTAAATCTTGGATATTCTTAACGAAATTTTTGATTTCGTTACTCTCGTAAGGTGAGTTGTCAACATCATTTTGCCTTTTTGAGATTATTCAAAGATTATAATAATTGCCTAGTCATTTTCAGTTTGGAATGAATTATTCAAGCCCCTTAATTGCACTGCCTTTTCCACTCTACTTCTATCTATTTATATTAATAAAAAATATACTAAAAAATAATAATATCCTAGCCGCAATTATTGTACCTAATCTTTATTATTTTAGTTTTTTCGTCTTCTCTATTACTTGCATGGGATTTCTACGTAAGTTCATTCAAAAAAAGGAGTTTGAAAATAAAAAATAGACATATGTGGTACTATATTTATTTTAAAGAATAAAAGACACTTTCACATTAATAAGTTTAGAGTAATTTCTTCTTTTCGTTTTATTTTATGTCTTAGTTTAATTGATACATAATTTTTTTTTAAAAACTTTTTAATCTTGTCATTTACTAGCTTTTAAAGCAAAATATGTGTATAAAGTATCAAAATATATGCTTATTAAATTTTGTAATCATAAATATATTATAAGATGCTGAAATATGAAAAGATAGTGCTAAATATAAAAAGTGACTCTACTTTTTGAAACAGACTAAAAAATAAAAATAAAACACATATTAAAACAAAACAAAAGGAGTAATATTTTCGAAGGAATTTTTAATTGTTTTTTTATTAAACCTTTTGCCATTGTACTAGAACTTTCCTTATATATATAATAGAATTCAATAGTTTATATATAAAAAATATTTTTTGATTAATTAATAAGAGAGATTTAATTAAATCTTCTTGAGTCGGGATAAATGCAAAATTTGATATTTATGATATTTATGCATTATATTTAAAATTAGAACTCATAAATATCAAAAAAATTTAATTATAAGGTCATTTAAACACTATATATATAGAGAGATTAAAATACACTAGTAGTATAAAAACTTATATAGTTTTAGTACGTATAAGTTAAATTCTACCAATGGTAATTAGTAATGATCTGATTGTATAGATATCTTTTACACGTTTTTTCAAAAAAGTTAATAATATATATATTTAATTATTATTTTTTTATGCAAAATTTGATATTATAAATGCAAAATTACAAGATTCAAAATTATAAATGCAAAATTTGATATTTATGAGTTCTAATTTTAATTTTTTTTAAGTTATTAAATTTTTAAATAAAAAATTTGAAAAAAATATAAAAAATTTAGACTCAAAGTTACAAGATTCGGCCGAATCAAAAGCTTCAACTCTACATACGTGTCTGCCCTTGGCTATACATAGTTTCGCCCTGTTGCCAACTTTTTTGACTTATTATTTTCTAAAATTTGTAATTTATATATATATAGTCCTTTTGAAAGAATTATTCAATTCCAACGAAAATATTTGTTGATTAATTGCTATGTTGCATTTGAATACCTATATTATATACATAGTTTGCCCCTCTAACAATTAATCATATGTATTGTTTTAATAATTTGTAACTTTATTCAACGAATTGAAGTTCTAATTTAGATTATTTATTATTTGTATTTGTTTGCAAGGTCCAAACAGCCAAAAAAATTAGAATGTCTTCATTTTAGTATTTTATGTTTCACCAAACCTTGTTAACGCGAAATATTTTTTGTACATCAGACTGACCTTTCATCATATGGTATTTAAATTACCCTAATTAGTTAGAATTCGTGTTGGGTATGCTCACGAAAGGAGTGAAGTGCGTGCTTCATAACTTCAATTAAAAATATGAAGTCTTTACAAAATTTTCATTAGAAATCAGTCAGAAATTTTCTTGTTGAAAACGTTTTTGACACGTTTAGAGATTTTCGATGAATTTCTAATGGGAATGTTCATCGAAAATTCTCGTTCGTTTAGTAGTTTTCTTCATTCTCAATATTTTTTATATATATAATCCAAGCTCATGTCATATACTATCCACTTTACCCCACCAGACCTCATAGATTTGCTCCCCTCGAGCTACAGTACTATTCATTGAGTCTAAAGTTGCTTGTATCACTAAACTTGTGCTATATTTGATAAGTTTTTTCTCTTTTGACCTGCTAATTGGTCCGCCTTTTATCATGAAGGTCACACAATATTGATTTGGCACATCAAATTAATAATGAAGGAATTTCAACCAGTACAGTTTGTACTAGCTCCCTCCTTCCCAAAATAAAGTGTTACCTTAGCAAAAATCAAGTTTGTTAAAAAATCAATAAATACAATTTGTAGTTTACTAAATTACCTTATTTAATAAATGTCTCTAAAAAGTTGAATACTATTAAAAAGATAAAGTATAAAGATATATCAACAAATTGAATTCCTAAAGACTTATTTTCTGATAATTATTTTTTATTAACATGACACTTATTTTAAAATCGAAAAAGTAGTAAAAGAGAGAACAAATGTGAAACGCAATGTAAGTTTAATTATAATTAGTACTAAGTGGAACCTAAAAAGCCTAGATACCCTTTATAGGGTAGACAATTATGCACTATATATAAGAATATCAAGTGAAGTTAAAAATCTATTCTTATTTTTAGCAAATAAATAAATAAAGATATAATATATGTTGCTTTCATGAAATTCTAGGATTACATTGAATTTGGTTTACTGTTGAAATTAAAACAAAAGTAGGCACCGCCTTTTTTTGACATAAGAATTTTGAGACTTTAGCTTAGGTTAAAAAATAAAATAAGAAGAGAAAAAAAAAAAAACACTTTTTTCTTGGTTCAAACCTTTGACTTTCCATGTTTTGTATTTAATTTAAAATTTTTATATTATATATACTCCTCAATGAAAAAATAATTTACGCTAGAGCAGAGAGTGTATCGAATATAGTCTCTTTATCCTATTTTTTTAGATCTCACTCATGAAATCATAATGAAATTGATGTTATTGTTGTTGTTGTTATAATTGTATTAATGTAAGTTAATTTATCGTACTAACATGTTGTTTGTTTTATTTTTTGAGTAACTAGGGTTTACTTTTTAATTCAACTTCTAAGTACTATACAAATGCAAAAATTAGTGACAAATATCTTCGATCACCAAATAATTAAAATTCATCACTAAAAAAATTGAAATTAGATATGAAATCGTTAATATGTGGCTAAATAGCTCATAGTTAATAATTTTTTTAATTAATAATAATTTGTTGCTATAACAAAAATGTTATGTTAGCTACGATCTACTTAACGAAAAATTAGCAATTTTTTTTGAAGTATAGAACGGGCAAAATTAGATGACACCAATATTAGTAAGGTTCCTATATGCAATCATCTATTAATTATCGTGCCTAAACTGTACGATATACATTTAATACTTTTTATGGCATCAAACATAAATTATGGTTTTTAAAAAAAATAAAAATCACACAAATTAATTAGACTAGTAAAAGCAATTCTTAAATACCATATTTCAAGTTAGTATAAAGTTTGGGATATATGCCAATTGTAATTCTTAAATGTATAGGTTTATAGGGTTAAATTAGATATTTATAAGATTTATTTGACTAATTTCTTTTCGATATCAAGAAAAAATATGATTGCATTATAATTTTTATTTTCCTTGTTGCGAAAAAAGGTATAATATAACTTATATATACTGACAGTATAAAAAAAATCATGTGTCATTAACCGTGCAATTTAATTGGGTATATATAGAAGGTTATATATTAATAGGGTTTAAAAGGGTTATACATATAAATCATCAAGATTTGTGATGGAATGAAGTCGTAAACAATAAGATTTCTTCACTCTTTAATTATAACTTTATAAGTCTTGGGTTTGAGCCATCGGAAATGAAAAAAAAAAACAGTAATGTAGAGTGTTTTCTCTTTTAATGGGCGTTATGTACATAATAGCTAGGAAGCTCGTTCAGCCAAATTTCTAAAATTAACTTATTTTAAAAAGTGTTTTTGGTGAAAAACGATTTCTATTTGGCTAATGATCAATTTATTATTTAAAAACACTTTTGATCAACAATTAATATTTGGTTAAATTTTCAAAAAGTACTTCTAGTCAGTATTTCAAAATAAATATCAGATACCGAATGAGAAATAAAAAAAAGGGTTATACATGCAATCCATTATTATATTATATAATTAATAAATAACCATTTGACAAAGTCACTTTACAAAGATTTTTATTATTTTTATTCCCATTCTAGGGCTTTTTTTTTCTTTGTTTTCCTTTTCAATTTTTGTTTTTTCTCTTGTGAGGGAAATTCAAGATGGAAATGACAAGGGATTAGAGGATGTTTCCTAAAGTCCACACAAACCAAGAAAAGTCCATAATCTCATACCCCTCCTCTATATATATTTGTTGTTTCCTCTTTTTTTACACAACATAATATATCTATATAGTATATAAATTCATGTTATAATATAAAGTTTTGAGATGATGGAAATATTCTTAACGTCACAAGAAATGATGAGAAAATCCAAAAAAATAAAGGAAGTTAGAAAATACAAGAAATCATTAGCTCCACGTTTAAGATGGACTCCACAACTTCATCATCTCTTCATTCAATCTGTTCAAAATCTTGGTGGAAGAAATAGTAAGTTTTTTTTTCTTCAATAAAAACATCATAATTTAGGAAAATAGTTTTGTTGTTTTTATATATCTATGATAATAAGCAAAAAAGTTCTAAAAATTAATCTCATGTGGTTTTTTATCAATAGAAAATTAACTCAATTAGAAGCTAAGGGTGTCATTTAGTCGTATAAAGACAGATTCAAGATTTGAATTTTATGGATTCCGAAGTTTATTATATTTATATTCAAAATTATACTTCATTGAACATCTTGATGGAAGAAACAGTAACTTTTTCTCAAAAAGAAAAGAAATTCATTTTTTTGGTATTCTTTCTTGGATTTTGAAGTAACCTAAAAAAAATGAGGGTGGGATTGCATGGATTGAGCAGAGACAAATTCAGAATCTAACATTTATGTTCAGATTGTTCGATATAATTTTATTATTATATGTGTATATCTTAATTTTTCTTTTATATAGGTACACATAATCAACAGATTCAGGATTTAAACTTATGATTTCAACCTAAAAATATATTAATAATGAACTCGTGCACTTTATACAATTACGGATTCAGAATTTACTCTAGATCCGCCTCTGTTATTTGAATTAATGATTATTAATTTTTGCTTGTATTTTGATAGGAGCAACACCAAAGAGAATTGTGCAGATGATGGCCATAAAGGGATTAAAGATTTCTCATGTTAAAAGTCATCTCCAGGTACTATATATCTAATTTACCCTAGCTAGTTACTACTAATAATAATTGTTGAAGTTTCTGTATTTACTCGAATGATGCTATAAATCTTCATTATAAAGCGCTAATAATTTTTTTCAACAATTGAACGAAAGCAAGTTTGAATAGGTATACACTTATATAATCATTGAACATTTCGATTATTTGCTTTATGGATTACATCTCTTTACTTTTTAGCAGTTATTGTGCTGATTCTTCTAAAAGTTTAAGTTATCAAAGAGAGTACACTCTTATTTATTTTATTATATCTTGAATCAGACTCATCAGGTGTGAGTCTGATTCTTTTTTCGATAATTTAATTTAATTTCTTATAAACCTTGTGGACCCATTGTGGCACATGGAAATGATACCCTAATTAGTAACTCTAATATTCCAATTGCACAACAAATTAAACTTAAGTAAATGTATATTATGCCTATTGGAGCTAGGTCTATGTAGGTATATAGATTGGTCCAAACATCTAATTAAATTAGTGGAAGAATTTTGCATAATATGTTAACTTAAATAAATATATATAACTAGGTTAGGTATATATCATGCTAGCCCTAGAAGTTCTAAAATTATTGAGTGACTATAATAAAAATAAAATATTCATCGCTAATTTATTGCTAAATACACCATCACCAATTGAATTTTTTGATAATTCATCGATGTTTCATACTAATCTGTTACTAAATAGGATTAGCAACAATTTTCTTGAACCTAGATATGGTCTTTAGTCAATGATATTGTGTCTCTTATGAAATTTGTATAACTCTAATTAAAAGATATTACATATTTTTTTGGTTTTATAATAAGTTTAATTACTAGTTACTAATTTTATGTTCATCAATTTGAATTAATTATTTATGAAAACCAGATGTATAGAAACATGAGGGAGCATCCAAGCCTCCATGTTGTGATGCCAGATTTCAATTTGTCTTCTCCAATGTAAGTACTCTTATCTGAGCTCATTTACATTGTCAATCCTAAGTTCAAAATAATAAAGCAGGAGGATTGTCGAGGGTCACTAGCAGGGGCGGCTCAACAGTGTTAAAAAAAAGACATGTGCTTTAGGCCCCCAAATTTAAGGCCCCGTTTGATTTTGGCTTTAGGCCACTTATCTACTTGAGCCACCCCTGGTCACTAGAAATTAAACAACCTCTCTATCACATACAATAAGGTTAATTAAGACATTGTACATCTTATTCGCTTAACACCGCACTTCCAGAATTATACTAGATTTATTGTTATTGTTATTGTAATTTCCATTTAATAATGTAAGAGGTTCGTCGAAAAATTATGTTACATATATAAGGTCAAATTATTTTTTATGTATATACAGTAGGTACTGAATTTCTTTGACTTCCTTGTGTATTTATTTTTTTATATTTTTAAATCCGTTAATAAATATCATGACGAATCATCACTATTACTGGATTTTATCATATCCGTAACTGATATTCTAGCTCCGCGCATTAGTCCTTATGTTTGAAGTAATTACCCCTTTTTCTTTACATACTTTTTCAGGCATCTGTCAAAAATATTAGGAGAACATGCTCAAATGAACAGCAAACAGAAAGAATCTGGAAGCCAAAATAATGGTGAAAATATCCATTACAATGAGTACCAGGTAATAATGAATTTTACTATATATACACTGATACTGTAAAGAATTTTTTTTAAAATTATTTGTGAATTTTAATAATGGATTATTACCATATTTATCAGGTTAATTACCTATTACTTTCTTTGTATATGTCATACTTTTATTTTTAGTCAATCCAAAAGAATATTGTCATACTTTCTTATTTTAAAATATTAACTTTTTTTTTTACTTTTAATGAGACTATTATAGGTTATAGCTATACACACAAAAATACCTGACTTGTTTTAGACCACGAAAGTTTCAAAACTCTGTTTATTCTTTTCTTAAGTATACTTGATACACAGCCAAATACCGCCACATAATTTGCGATGCAAGGTTAATATTTTATCATAGAGATAATTTCTATACAAATATACAATTTTTTTAATTATAAGGTCATTTAAACACTATATATATATATGTAATTGTTCGTTAAAATGGGATAAGTAACACTAAAAAAATAAGGCAGACTACTTGCTATATACAGATTAAAATACACTAGTAGTATAAAAACTTATATAGTTTTAGTACGTATAAGTTAAATTCTACCAATGGTAATTAGTAATGATCTGATTGTATAGATATCTTGTACACGTTTTTTCAAAAAAGTTAATAATATATATATATTTTGTGTGTGTTGATTTCCAGGAAGCAGAAGGAAGTATAAGTAGTGGAATGACAAAGGAGGAGGAAGAAGAAGAAGATAATGCTGGTGAAATATATGATAGGGAAACTAGTACTCAAATTAACCTAGATTTATCTCTCTCTTAATCATTTTTTAAATTGTTAATTAATTAATTATGTGAGTTTAGAATTAAATAGTCCCCTAGTTAGTATTTACCATTTTTCTAATGTTTATGTACATTACGATCATAATAATAATAATATAATTAAGCATCTATAAATTATAAATGTAGTGTTCGAATCAACTTGAACGCATCTCTACTAATATTATAAGGTACTTAGCTTGCTATCTCCTATCAGGATAGCGTAGGTCGATACTTTATCCGTCAAACTTTGGATAGATGGAAAAAAAACCATCTAGTGTTTTTGCTTGTGATGAAATTTAACCATGACAAGAATATTGAAGAGATAATAAAGGTTGAACCAAATTGAAGAAATAATCAAAAACTCATCCTTCCATTTCAATTTGTGAGGATATATAACTGGACACGAAATTTAAGAAAGTAAGAAGGAATCACTATTTATAATTATGATTTTAAACATCCTATGATGTTTTTGTGGTTATACGAACAATGTATAAATGCATGTCATTCTTTTTTGGCACAATGCATGAATATGGTCTTCAACTTGGCCTCAGCTAATAACTATGCCTCCTAACTTTTAGTGTGCACAAGTAAGCACTTAAACATGTATAAAGTTAAACAAATAGACATATGTGCCCTATGTGGCGTCCTACATGACAATTTCGCGTCTTACGTGACGTCCTACATGTATTATGTCACGTAGGACGCATGTGTCTACTTATTCAATTTTATACAAATTTAAATGCCTACTTGTGCATACCCAAAGTTGGAGAGAACATATGCCAACTAAAGCCAAGTTAACGAGCACATATATGTATTATACCTTCTTTTTTTTAACAGATAGATATGAAATTAACGCCACGTAAAGTGAAACAAAGGAAGTAGTATTTTAGTCTGAATTCAAGAATGTTGAGTAAAGCCATAAGCAAAGAGAATTCCAATACTGCAAAAAAACTCATTTGCCATTCCAAATTCCCAGTGCAACACATGCAAGTTCTTCAAAAACTACCATTCACACATTTTTTTGGTTATAACCATGGTGTCTAAGCCAGCTTGCACACACCTCGACTAATTTCACGGGATACCAACAACATATTCCAGGCATCTCTATCCGCCAAGGGTAGGACAGATGAGAAGAAATCATCTGAAACCTCATAGTTCTCAACCCATTTCACTGACCACTGGGCCATTCACATATACTTTCTGCAAAAACTCAATTTATTTTCAAATGCCAAAATACCAATCGAAGTACATGCAACATTTACACAACGAGGTGACCTACGGTTCAATACACTTCTCTTTCAATACCTCGTCGATTAATCCTAAGCATACATACAGCAATTTGTTGCCTAAGCATGAAAATGAGTTTCATATTTGATCTCTGCATACAAACTAATGTTCTTTTCCACGAGATAACGTTCTGTAATTAAAGATCTATTCAACCTTCTTTGCCCAGAAGCTGCCTCTCGGTATTCTGCTGAGGACACCAGAATCCAGCTTCTTGTAATGGCCTTGAAACTTGCCGAGGGCACTGTAAACGAAACCATCAACTTCATCTTCATATCTTTCGTATAGCACTGGAAGAGTGTGAGCAGCGATGAAACCTTATAAACAGTCAAAATTCAAAGTATAGTCAAGACAACAACGTCCTTCAATATTTGTTACGAAAACAGCAAAAATAAAAGAGAAGTGTATATCCTGGAAATGCAATTTCAACTGTATAAGGCGATACCAGTTAGTTGGGATGAAGTATTATTGACACTAACGAGTTAAAGGTGATATCAATATGTTACTCAAACTCTTCAAAAATATCAACAGATGGGTGTCAATATTCCAAAAGTAGTGCATTTTGGAGAATCGATCACGGGTCAACAATTCTGGAGAGTCCAAGCAACATAATAGGACACAGCGAAATGCTGAGAAAATTAATTGCATATTCGTTTCTATACTGTTGATACTCGTACAGTAGACAGCTTCGTATCAGTATGAAATTGCTATCTGGAAAATGAAATGATCTCCCTGTTTGATACTCCAAGAATAAACGGTAGTATACTATCATGGAAATGAGAGATCTCTTACCAATATACAGAACAGTCAAGAAGTTGCACCAGGTTCCTATCATACCAGCAGCCCACAAGCTCAGTATAACCCAGGACAAAACCGAAGACATTTGCTTTGTAGTCACAACAGTACTATACAGTATTAGAAATTTTCAGCCGCAAGATTCAGTGATTAATTAAATTGTTAGAATAATTTTTGTCATAGTTTGCAAGTTTGACATTATAGAGAGGAGGGAAGATGTCAATATGGAAAAATCTCATCTAAAATTGGGAAAAAGATGGGATATGATATTAAAGAAAACAAAGAGCAAGAGATTTCAGGGAGGCAGGCAATAGTCTTTTGTGAGGGGGGTGGGGGGATGTCAAACAGCTGCAAGAAAATTTTAGGGATCAGAGCTTAGAATTTTCGCCTAGCATATGGATCTTAGTCCAAAGTATCACTAGAGATCGTGAAAATAAGTTAGCGAGTACATAATATTGAACAAACAATGGCAGAAGTCTTGGGATCTCCTCATTGAGTTTAAAAGGGAAAATCTATCTCGATTAGCCTATGAAGGCAAACCTTACTCACTTTGCTTTCTATTGCCTGGTGGTCTATGATCGGACACAGTTCATACTTACGTGTTACGTCACACCTCACCTAGAGAAAAGATAATCAAATAAAAAGGCTAAAACATTCAAAGAAAGGCTGCAACAATTTGATGCCCGCAAAAAAAAAAAAAAAAATTGGAATAGGACCACATAATTCAAATCAAGTACTTGATACTTTCTATCATTTTACGGTAGGCATATCCTTTTTAATAGAATTGAGGATAGATATGAGTGGTTAATGACTTTAAGCATACCACAACGAATTGTTTCAGATTACCGCCCAAGGCAGCATCTTGAAGGAAGCCCAAACCACGGTTTATTTCAGTGCCTATTCTCTTTGCAATATTGATGAAGAGGTCTTCAGGTAAGACAAAACGAGGAACCGTAGGAGACCTGTTGCCATAGAATGTAACTGCTGTTAATTTGGTTCAAGATTGTGATAATAGCACACAAATTAGGACAGCAAAGGACAAGAAGAGAACATTGCTTTAAAAAAAACACAACCTGCAACTATTTTGGGTTTCTCGTTTTTTCCTTAAATAGGGAATTAAGGTATGATACAATTTAAGCAGATCGCATTGTTATAGGCTTATAGCATCTGAAATATTATATGCATAACTCTGGTTACTTTTCTTCCTTAAAAGGTTCATTGAAGAAAAACGAAAAAAAAATAACACACATGGAGGAAATATCCTATATGTGAAAGAATGTGAATATTCAACCTAAACCTTAACTGAATGAGTTAAGTAACACGATATATTGTAGCTTTAAAATTAAAACCCAACAGATGCATTTATATGCAATGTGACAATGTCAGACATTATAATTACCTGTTTATTACCAACAACAACATACCCAATGAAATCCCATGAAGTGGGGTCTGGGGAGGGTAGAGTCTGCGCAGACCTTACCCCTACCTCGTGGAGGTAGAGAGGCTATTTTCGAAAGACCCTCAGCTCAAGTTAAGCAAATCAAAGTAGTAATGAAAAGGAAAAACGGCAGTGAAGAAAACATGGAAACTAATAGAAACGTAGTGTAGAACATAGAGGCAAGGAACAGTAACATCAACAAAATAGTGTGATCACCTAAATATAATAAACAACAGATGGTGACAGATAACAAAGGCTACCTGTTTATTACCCCAGAAGCATTTTTCAATAGAAACTGCGCAATCAGACCAAAGGACAGAGCAAAGCACACGAGTGAAAGAAAATTGTAGTTTAGCCACTCGAATAGCACCCAGATGGCTGTAGCACTGATTAAAACGCCGGCTGAAATTTTCTTGTTTCTCCACAGCATGCTATCAGCAGCTACAAATCCAAGGAAGCATATTGAATATTGCTATATAACCATTACGAGATAAAGACACGAATGTATAAAACTACCGTACATTTCCCACCACCCAAACAATGGTGGATTGGTTTCTGGCGGCCAAATAGCCTATTGAATTGAGCACTAACAGAGCTTGCACTTTCCTCTTGAAAGAATGAAGCGGATTTATGTTTCGACCCACCATCAGAAATAGTGTCCATGATGTTGTTCAAAAGATTCTCAGCTGTTATTCCTTCCGACATTTTGTTGTTTCTTTTTTCTTTGGACACGTAAGAAGCTAAGTCAGTCATCCGAAGAATAACACAAGGCACAAAGTCATTATGGACAGCTGCAAGATTTATGTAAACCAAATACTGGTACATCATGTTGCTCGGACTCTCCAAAAATGATGTCACACCCATGTCGGATCCTCCCAAAATGCACTACTTTTGGAGGATTCAACAAACACTTGTCAATATTTTTGAAGAGTCCGGGCAACATAGTCAACAACCAAAGAAAATAAGCTTTCGGTAAGTAATATCTCAAAGTAGAAGAATATTGAACAAGAACACAAATCATATATTAGCATTACCGAATAAAAAGGTACCTCAGAAGAAATAATGGAGCAGAGTAAAACTCTGATTACATTACATTAGAATATCATGTCTATAACCTTCCTTCTCATCAATATGGCTCACAATATTAAAGAATAGAGCAACCCGGAAAGAAGACTAAGAAGTTTGCACAAAAAAAAAACACACACACACAGCAAGGAGAGAAGCCTAAAAGTCATCAGAAAATCCAAGTCTTCCAATGAAGCAACAAGCCACACAAGATTAACCCCAAACATGATGCAGGAAATCTACTGATTGTATGGCATCACACAACTAGTCACATTCCAAAAGCAATTAACAATCAGTGTCTATTGCAAAGTTTAGACAGCATGAATTCTTGCTATGATAAATGGTACTCCTCCGTCTAAAAAAGAACGAGGAAAATCTGAAATGGTACAAATGTAGATAACAATAGAACCAAAGACCCCATATGTACACTAAAATTTATCAAATGACAACGAGATAAAGAACTACAAATGCTTCAGAAACTAAAAAGAAACAAGCTTTCAGAAAGAACCAAAATCCCTAAAACGCAAAAAAGGTAAATATGGTGTACAATAACAACATACCCAGTTTATTCCCACAAGTCAAGTGGGGTCTGGGGAGGGTACAGTATGCAGCCTTATCCCTACCTCGTGGAGATAGAGAGACTGCTTCCGAAAGACCCTCAACTCAAGTAACACAAGGTAAATACAGCGTAAAGAAGAAAATCTTTTTTTTTGTCAAGTTTATGAATTATTAAAAAGTTAAGATCTTTACAGGAGAAAACCTGATAAACCTAAGCAGAAACAAGAACTTAAATTAGACGATTTCTAGCCAAAGATTTCATCATTGAGTTCTAAAAAGAAAACTTCTAAAGGTATACATACACACACACAAATCACAGATATCAACCAAATTATCACTCAACCCCCAATCTACATTATTTTTTTTTTGACTAGGTGTTCGGACCAGCTTGCGCTGGAACAGATTGGAACAAATCATCTAGTTTTTCATCTCGGTTGGGATTTAAACCCGAGACCTCATGGTACTCAACCCAATTCATTAACCACTACGCGACACCCTAGGTTACAACGCCCAATCTACTTATATTGGTTCAATTTTCTTCATAACTTAAACTTTTCTTAGGCAATTCTTGACTAATCCTAGTTTTTTTATAGGGAACAGATCAAAAGATCTCAACTTTTTTGACTATCTCACATAATTAACTAATCTCCATTACAAAAGTTTAAAACCTTTCAAACAATCTTGATGGTACCCCACTAATTATTTTTTCCACAATTTTCTTGACACACAAAATGTAAAGAACAAATCACAACAATGGAACCATAAAATCAAAAACCCAAAAGTAAATAAAAAAGACTAACCTTTATCAAGAATTATAAACCCAAAGTACTCAAACTGAACAAACTAGCAAAGAAAATAAAAAATGTTTCTTTTTTAATCAAGAAGATATTCTGTTCTTGGGTTTTTGGTCATTTTGAAATTTCTTCACCCCACCCCCCTCAAACCCCCCACCCCACGGATTGTTTGTTGAGGATTGGAGGAATATGGGCAAATTGTGTGATAGCTTTTGCATAGGGAGAAGAGCCAAATATGAGAAAATTCGTGACAAAATTAAACAAACATATTATATTATATATATATATATATATTAAATCTTACTGATTTGATTAATTTATATCTACGTTAATGAAGGGGAAGTATTCTTTATAAAAACTATATATTCCAAATATTTAAATTCAAACCTCTAATTAAATCTGAAAGAATATTAGACATTTGCTGATGGTGGTCCCATACAATGGGGGAAGCAAGTGGTGTCAAGGGGTTCGCCTTGAATAAAAATTACATGGTATATATAAGTTCTTTTTCTTTTTTTAAAAGGTATATTTGTCGATTTTAAAATCCATAAATACAATATTTGAGATTAACTTAATATTTAGGGGTTCAAAATTCATCTAAATCTCAAACACTACATTTTTATATTTCGAACATCCTTAATAAAATTTTTGAATCCATTAATATCCTTATAAATTTTTGATTCCGACACACTGATCACATACTCACATATTTCATTTCACAAAAGGACACAAATTTCTTTTCATATTGTTGAAGTGTGAATCACGTAGAATTATGGATATTTCATCCATAAGACTTTTGGAAGAAAGGTCAATATAATATTGCCACGACTCATTTCTCTTATAAATAGTTCTATTTTATATATAAACGGGCTATGTAAAAAATAAATAAATTGAATACATTAAATTAAAATATCTAAATTTTATTTTGAAGCAGAAAGTGACATATATTTTGGACGAAAGGAGTAATATTTATAATCATTCCTCTCATCAATATAATATACTCTATCCGTTTCATTTTAAATGTCATTTAAACTTAAAAAATTGTTCCAAAATAAGTGTTACTTTATGAATTTGAAGACCAAAGTTGTCAACATTAAAGAACTAATTCTCCTTAATATTTATCGGTTCTTAAAAACATCTAATAAATAAGAATAACTTCTAAGTAAATTATACTTTATATTTATTATTATTATTATTATTATTAATGGACGTGAAAAAAAAACTAAAATGACAGCTAAAATGGGACTGAGGGAGAAGCTCACAATATTAAAGAATAAAGCAACCCGAAAACGAGGTTGAAAAAACTTTCGCTTCAGTAGAAAAAAACTCTTCTTCTAGTATCCTCCATGACGTCAATTCAAATTAATAAGACGACTACACATATAAATTCTAATCAATATGTCACCTCAATTCTCTATAATAAGCACTTCTCGTATAGTTTTAAGTTATATATATCATGTTATTTTTTTTCTTTAATTTGTAGAAAAAAATGGACCAAGTAAAACAAGAAAAAATGATGTACCATGTACAACTAATTATTTCCAATTTCTTCTCCGCAACTCAATCAATGGTTTAAAATAGGTGGAAAGTTTCAAATTGTGCCAACTTTTTTTTACACTATATAAAGGCTTCAAAATTCATTTTACAAATTCAATTGAAGACATTGAAGTAAATATACCACCCCAAAAACTTTTTAAAAAAAATTATTTAAAAAAAAAAAGAAGAGGTTGGAGGGGTTTTAAAAGATGGATTTGAAATTCAAGTTGGTTCATATTGCATTAGGTGTGTTATTACTAGCACAAATTGGTGAATCTCAAAATGCAACTTTTGATATAACTAAATATGGTGCCAATGCCAATGCTGATATTAGTGAGGTAAGTCATGCATTTTTACCTACTTTCACTCAAGAAAAATGATAAAATGCTATTAAGGGTGAAAAGCATGAATTGCATCAAAGGGTGTGACCTAGCTAGTCGGGGGCTAGAGCTTGATGGATATAATAAAGCAGTTCAATTAAATTCCTTTCGTACCAGATGAAAATGAATTAATTTGCACATACATGGATAGTTGATTAAAACATCATCCCATCATGTGTGATATTTTTGTAATTTCTTGAACCCTTTCTTGAAATTCCTAACTTCGTCACTACTGTGTTTAGTGGGAAATGGAGTGTAAAACATGACACGTTTGGATTAATTTACATTCAAATTATAATAGAAATATGGAGTTACCTTTGTTAAGGAGTGTCTTATCCTTAAAGTGAGAACTGTAGTTTCTGGTGTGAATCTGAATTAGTCGAGTCATACTGGACCAGAAAAAGATATTAGGTGATTTCTTCTCATTTACTTAAAATCTTGAAGAACAAAGTTACTCTTGTACCCTGTGAAATAGTCAAAATGCATACAAGTTGATCGAACACCACTTGTTATTGAAACAAAACCAAAAGCCCAAAAAAAGCACCTTATATATCTTCAAAACTAATTGTAATTCTTTTTCTACTTTGTTATTGTTTAGGCTGTGTTGAGTGCTTTTAAAGAGGCATGTCAATCAACAAGCCCAAGCACCATTGTGATCCCAAAGGGAACATTCCAAATGAACCAAGTGAAACTAGAAGGCCCATGCAAAGGACCTATTGAACTCCAAATCCAAGCCACTTTGAAAGCTCCTTCAGACCCAAACCAAATCAAGACTGGTGAATGGTTAACAGTCAACAAACTTGATTTCTTCGCAATGTCTGGTGGTGGTATCCTTGATGGTCAAGGTAAAGCTGCATGGGAATGCAAGGAGTCCAAAAAATGCAACAAGCTTCCCAATGTAAGTTAGCATAGTGTCATCTGAGACGTTTCTGTTTGGTCAAACTTTCAAAATCTGCTGACTCTGAAAAATGTACTTTTTTCTTATATTTGCATATGGTGAAGAATTTGAGCTTCAACTCCCTCACAAATTCCATAATCAAGGACATAACAACATTGGACAGCAAATCATTCCACGTTAACGTGAACCAATGTAAGAACTTAACGTTCCTCCACTTCAACGTCAGTGCTCCAGCCAGTAGCCCCAACACTGATGGCATCCACATCTCAAGATCAAGCTCCGTGAATGTTACAGACTCTAACTTTGCTACCGGAGATGATTGTATCTCCATTGGCGATGAAACGGAACAACTTTACATCACTAAGGTCACTTGTGGACCTGGTCATGGTATTAGTGTTGGTAGCCTTGGTGGAAATCCTGGTGAAAAGCCAGTTATTGGTGTTTTTGTAAAGAATTGCACTTTCATTAGCACTGATAATGGTGTTAGGATTAAGACATGGCCTGCTTCTCATCCTGGTGTTGTATCTGATATACATTTTGCGGATATCATTGTGCAAAATGTTAGCAACCCTATCCTCATTGATCAAGTTTATTGTCCAAGTGGCAAATGCAACAAAGACGTAAGTATCGCTCACTTAATAAGTCTATTGTACATAGTCTTACTTACCTTTTTTACAAAAGGCGGTTTCCATCCCTTGCATGGTAACCTCCTAGTCATACATATCGTTACACCAAACTTTGATGCATCCAACTCATTATCTTTTTCGCGTTTTTTTCAGTTGCCTTCACAAGTGAAGATCAGTAAGGTGACTTTCCTAAACATAAAAGGTACATCAAGAACTCAAAGTGCAGTATCACTACTTTGTAGCAAAGGCTCACCATGTGAAGGTGTTGAAGTTGGAGACATTGACATAACATATAGTGGTAAAGAAGGACCAGCAAAATCAACTTGTGAGAATATTAAGCCAAGTTTAAAGGGAAAACAGAGTCCATCTGTTTGCTCTGCTCCTGCTCCTACTCCTACCACTTCTTCGTCTTCTTAATTCATTTAATTTTTGAGTTTTATCATAAGTTCTTTTCATATGATCATTGAACTTACGATTTTTTTTACTCAATTTACTAAATCAATTTTGTAAGTATCATTTAAATTGATAAATTTATGATTTGTTAATCAAAGAACTCGTTGCGATACTAAAGCTATAGAAAATAGAAACAACAACAAGAGTGAACATAAAGCTCAAATATGTCATCGAACTTTATGAAAAGGTTTATCTATGTCATTTCTATTTCAGAAAAAGCTTATCCATGTCATTATTTGTTAATTGAAATACAATTTCGATTTTGCAAAACCATTTTTTACATGGAATCAATTATGATCCATTGATGAGCCTTTTCTCAAACGGATTTATAACTGTACCGAATAACTTGCAAATATAACTTTGATGATGTTGTTAATTATTGACATGATCGAATAACCGAACCGAAAAAAGTCAAACCATAAAGAGGAAAATCAAACCAAATTCAATTTATTTTGGTTTGGATTGGATTACACTTTTTTAAAATCAAAAATCGAAATGGAATAATACAAAACAAAATGAAAAAATCAAATGCACACCCCTAGATTAGAGTACTATAAAAAGTTCCAATATTAGAGTGTTAATTATATTGTAGCTTCCATTATCTTGGGTCTAAAGCAAAATTTTTAATATTTTATTATTTTTAAACATAATATTTAAAATATATTTTACACATATATTATTCCGTACCGTTCGATTTTTTTCAATTAGTTTTTATAAAATAAAAAACCTCTCTAATTATTTGATACAGTTATAAATTCATACAAAAAAATATCGATTTTGTTCAAAGAAACCTAAAATTTGATTCAGTACAGTTCGATTCAATCAGTTAAGTCGATTTTTAAAAAAATATTGACACCCCTATCCTGCACCCTCAAATTCTACCCCAACCATCCCAACAAGTCCCAAATAGGTATATAAACCTACCCAAAGTTTCAAAACATATTTTTAATGATTATATCTACCTAGATTTGTATTAACATAAAATCGACAGAGGCTTAGAAATACTCTAATTTTTTTTGCTAAGACTATTATTTGTATAACGTTCACGATAATATTTGTACTTTAAAAAATTTGAAGGATGTGCTTGAAAAAAAAAACAAAACTGAAGATGTTGACTTGAAAACAATTCTGGATTATTAGAATTGTCCAAATAAGAATAAGTTCAAAGACAATTGGACATATATATATATTTTTATCTAGCTACAGAGTGTAGTTTTTCGACGAAGGGTACCGGTCTACACTTATGGCATATCCAAGATTTTCACTAAGGGAGTTCGAAAAATAAAAATATAGTTTGAGAGATTTGAACTTGAAACCTCATGATGAATTTTGAATCCCTCAACCACAAAAACGACAACCTTTAATCTTATATTCAAGACGTTCAAATTTTTATATATACATAAATATATCATGTAATTTTTTACCTCGAGTGAACCCCTCACTACCCTCTGAATCCGCTCCCATCCTGCCCTCAATTTTTTAAAAAAAAAAAAAACAAGAAAGTTTATATGTGGTAAGATAAATCATTAAAAAGAAAAAAAAAAATAGACCATGTACAACTAATTTCCAACTTCTTCTCCGCAACTCAATCTATGGTTTAAAATAGGTGGAATGTTTCAATTGTGCCAATTTTTTTACACTATAAAAAGGCTTCAACATTCACTTTACAAATTCATAAATTGAAGTATTACCCCAAAAAACTTCAAAAAAAAAAAAAAAAAAACTTCAAAAAAAGAAAAAAAAAAGATGGATATGAAATTGAAGTTGGTTTATTTTGGATTGGGTGTGTTATTTCTAGCACATCTTGGAGAATCTCAAAATGCAACTTTTGATATAACTAAATATGGTGCCAATGCCAATGCTGATATTAGTGAGGTAAGTCATGCATATTTTATCTCTCATAATCTTGTTGATTCTAACCTACTATATACCTACTTTCATCCAAGAAAATAATAAAATATCATTTTGTTTTAAAAGGATGTATAAAATAAGGATGTTATTGCATCGAAGGGTGTGGCCTAGCAAAGGGCGGAGTTATGTATACGAAAGATGATTCAATTGAATCTCATTCGTTTGAAAATTATAATGCATATATAAATAAGACAAAAATAATTATGAATCGTTGAATGTCATTTACATATATAAAAAGAAGATAGTGTAGTAGCGGGGAATCAAAATTTTCTTTAGGTCATAGGTTCAAATCTCAGATGTAATAGTTTTTATATTTTTTGACCCCCTTTGTTAATATATTTGACTCGGTCACGATCAAGGCCTAGTAATTAATGACGAAGCGAGTTAAAATCATGCAAGATTATGTTTACAATCAAATCACATATTCTATATGCCTAAATCTTGAATGACAAAGCTATTCAACATATGTACTAGTGGAATGTAACATGCAGATGCCGCATGACATATAATCAAATCACGACACAAGCTGATCAGACGTTACCGATATAAGAAAAACAAAAAAGCACCTTACAATATCTTCAAAACTAACTACAATATATTCTTTCTCTTCTTCAAATTTTGATTATTATAATGTTTAGGCTGTGGGAAAAGCTTTTAAAGAGGCATGTGAATCAACAAGTCCAAGCACAATTGTGATCCCAAAAGGAACATTCCAAATGAACCAAGTGAAATTAGAAGGACCATGCAAAGGCCCTATTGAACTTCAAATTCAAGCCATCTTGAAAGCTCCTTCAGACCCTAATGCAATCAAGGTTGGTGAATGGTTAACAGTCAACAAACTTGATTTCTTCACTATGTCTGGTGGTGGAACACTTGATGGTCAAGGTAAAGCTGCATGGGAATGCAAGCAATCCAAAAAGTGCACCAAGCTTCCCAATGTAAGTCCACATGTTTCTGTTTGATCAAACTTTCAAAATATGTTTCGTCTGATCGAAAAAACATTTGAGAATAGTAACCATTTCTATTTGACTACTTTTTTCTAAAAATCTTTCACTTTATTCAGAAATCAGCGTTTGGTCATGAAAATTCTGAATACAACTCGAATTTTTTTCATTTTCACTATATTTTTTCTTTTTCAAATTTACGCTTAACTTTTTATTTTATAAAAATTGCCTCATTTAAATTATATTTCATATTTTTTTAAGGAAAAGTACAGTCAAACAATCAAATATTATTAATTAATTTGCAAAGAGTACTATAACTAAACACAACCCCAACTAATAGTATGTAGCTTGTATATAAGATTTAATTTATGACATTATATGACTATCTCTACTTTGACATATTACTCTTTTATAGCAGATTTGATCGATTATATATTTCAGGATAAATTAGTCAAAAATTATTTTCACGGCCAAACGCCCACTAACTACCTCTATTTGTTTTTTTTGGTGTAGAATTTGAGTTTCAACTCCCTCACAAATTCCATAATCAAGGACATAACAACATTGGACAGCAAATCATTCCATGTGAATGTTAACCAATGCAAGAACTTAACATTCATTCACTTCAACGTCAGTGCTCCGGCTAATAGCCCGAACACTGATGGCATCCACGTGGCGAGAGCAAGCTCTGTGAATATCACAGAGTCTGCTTTCTCCACTGGAGATGATTGCATCTCCGTTGGCGATGAAACGGAACAACTTTACATCACTAAAGTCACTTGTGGACCTGGTCATGGTATTAGTGTTGGTAGCCTTGGTGGAAATCCTGGTGAAAAGCCAGTTGTTGGTGTTTTTGTTAAAAATTGCACTTTTGTTGGCACTGATAATGGTGTTAGGATTAAGACATGGCCTGCTTCTCATCCTGGTGTTGTATCTGATATACATTTTGAGGATATCATTGTGCAAAATGTTAGCAACCCTATCCTCATTGATCAAGTTTATTGTCCAAATGGAAAATGCAACAAAGACGTAAGTATCGCTCGATCGCACACTTTTATATACGTAATTAATTATCAATCGTTGTGTTGGGAAGGTTGAGATCTTAATCATAGGTTTTTGGTTCAAACGCTAAGAATAGAGAAGTTCTTGATAGAAAGTGTTTTACAATGATGAATTTGCAAAAATAACCACTTTTGTTGCTTTGTATTTATAAACTAGCCACTTTTTGAAAACTTTTTGAAAATTAGACCATTGGTCTAAAGTTTTCAAAAAGTGGCCCAAAGAATCACATTGAATCTATTGTGCACATTTTTACAGAAGGACTATATTTTCATGGCTTATATTCTGGTCTCCGAGTCATATATCGATCATTCTTTTTAATCATTATACTAAGGTTTTCTTCCTGATCTATGATACTTTTTTTCTTTTTATCACCGTGTTGAGATGGTTGTATTCTCTATAGCTTAATCAAAAATCTTTTGTTCGTGCATTCCTAGCTAATTTGCAAAAAATAACCACTTTGTCTCCCCCGTATTTAAGAGTTGGCCACTTTTCCAACATCAGACAATTGGTTTGAAGTTCAAAAAGTGGCCCCACCCACTATGCACATATGCACAACTTTACTTACCTCTTGATGACACATACAACAATAACTTTTATCGATATTTCATGATCCTAATCTAATTTTCTTCTTATTATTTTCTTGTAGTTGCCTTCACAAGTGAAGATTAGCAAGGTGTCTATCCAAAACATTAAAGGTACATCAAGAACTCAAAATGCAGTCACACTACTTTGTAGCAAAGGCTCACCATGTGAAGGTGTTGAAGTTGGAGACATTGACATTTCATATAGTGGTAAAGAAGGACCAGCAAAATCAAGTTGTGAGAATATTAAGCCAAGTTTAAAGGGCAAACAAAATCCAGCTGTTTGTTCAGTTACTGCTGATGCTCCTGCTGCTCTTGCCACCGCCGCTGCCGCGGAGTCTTCTTAAATTAATTACCATAATTGTAAAAAATAAAATTACGATTTTGAATAAAGAAAAATCTCAGTGTTGACATGAGATTTTTATCATAAGCTCGATATGTATGATCATCGAACAATATGATTTTTATATATAAAATGTTTGTTTTTTAGTGTTGAGATATGTTTATTTTCTTATATTCTAAATCCCGACCTTTTGACAAAAATTCTTGTTTCGATGCTGATCATGATGTTCTCATGTGATGCAACAAATGTCTGTTTTTGGCAAGCCAAGTGCAAACATTGTGTCTAACTTTATACTACTAGAAATCAGTCAATTTTCATTGGACGACGTTCTATTAGAAAAGCACATAGTGACTAGTGATATGTAACCTTCTGATCTACTATAGTCAGACTCACGTTGTGCCTAACTTACGTGTCTACTACCATGGGACTTCCCCTTTCTTGGACCAACGGTGTAAAAAAATTTAAAACGGTGAATATATATCAAAAAAATCATATTTCTATCCCTCCATACCAGATGGCTCTGACAAAGTTAAAGAAATTGAAAGTAGATGAACACTGGAATAAGTTTCTTCGACTTGAATTGGGTTAAAACCCAAGTCAATAACAGCCTAAAGCAAATAATGTGCATCTATATAGTTCCACAAGTGGGGTCTGGAGAAGTAGAATGTACGCAGATCTTACCCCTACCTTGACAGGTAGAGAGGTTGTGTCTGACGGTTCAAGAAAAGAAAAAAAGACAACATTTATGACGACATAAGCAGTAACAACAACAGGAACCCACAGGAAATCAACCAAAAAAGAGAGCGATGGAGAAGTTCAACATTTATTGCTGCACTGAATGCAAATTGTACATTCATGTTTGTCTCAAATGTTAGCTTAATGATGTAAGAGATTATACATCGAAAGCAACTGGTCAAGGCGAGAAATCCTGTAACGACTCACTCGCCCATTCACCTCCAAGACTTCACGTTCTGCAATTGCAGTCGCTCACACCATTACTTACAGCTCCCTCGTCATTGTGCTTCATCACGTTTGCAGGATTCAAGCCCCATATGCGAATGGTCCGATCATCACTTCCTGATGCCAGCATATGAGGATTTGCTGGGTTCCAACTAACACAGTTGACAGTCCCAGTATGTCCAGCTAACTTCCCGAGGAGTTGTTGTGAGCATCTGTGCCATATAAATACCTGAAATATGGTATTAGAACAAGATCAATTTCTCTCCCCCAGATATAACATTAAGAAAGTATTCTCTCCAGGATAATAAAGATGTCAAAGCACATTAAACAAAAAAAAAAAAGCAGGACGTTGTCACGAGCTGGTCCTGAACCTTAAATTTTGATTGTTAAAAAAAGAGCAAAGGGTCAAAAATACAACTAAAGTATTCCTGATGTAGAAAAAGGAAGTTTCTATTCTGGTCATGAAAAAGATGCATTTGCGGTCAAAAGACGTAAACCATCTGAAAAGATGCATGTCTAATTTGATGATAGTAGAATTGTCATATTGCTTGAATGTGCAACTAAGCATACAAATCATAATAACAAAAAGATTTGGCTTCTCAATTAACGAAGAAGTACCTGTGAATCCTCGCTTCCACTGGCAATGAAAGCTTGACGAAGTCCACCAAAGCAAGACCTTACGATGAAGCGTCCTTGCTTATGGCCTTTATAGATGTGTAAGAGTTGTACAATCCCATCTATACCCCAAAGATGGATTTCTTGATTCAACAGACTTACCAATATATATTTAGCGTCTGCGGACAATACAAATGAAGTTATTACTTCATCCTCTAGAATTATTTGCTCTGTTTTTGATTCCAATCCAAATAATAGTATCATATTATCTTTACAAACAGAGACCATGTGCTTCCCATCACTTGTTATCCCCAAATCAGCTATTCTAGTAATCCGATGGCCTTTCCAACACTGGATCTCTTTCCCTTCAAGATCCCACATGCTAATGCTTTTGTCAGTAACACCGCAAAATATCCTTTTCCCATCTGGAGCCCATCCACATGAAATCAAACCAAGACCATTTTTCTCATAAAGATGTATACACTCACCGGAGTCTACATCCCACAGTCTAACAACTTCCTCAGCTCCACAGGTGAGAAGCTGACTGTCATCAGGGCTCCATGATATAAAGCACACAGGTTCCTCATGACCAATAAGTTGGTGCTTCAAGCATAACCTTCCATCCAACTTCACCTGCAAAAGGGCAAATAATTGAGAGGTGAACTTAAATCGTCAGTTAAATCTATCATAAAAATTCAGATTTTCAGCAATAACAGCTCACTTTTGCCATGTTCTCTGAACTACCTCTCCCCGGAAAAAGAACCAGAAAACCCATCTGTTTAGATCTTTTACCAGAAATCATATACACCTATAATAGGATTCTCTAGGTCGGAAAATGAATGTTACACAACGTTTGAATGGTATTGTGGGATAGATAAAATACGAATGAACTGAGAATCATTTGGGACGCAAGACTTAATCATAAAGTTGTATTGGTAAAAATAGCTGAGGATACGGTTATCTCATTAAGACTAACATGGGAAAGAAGACAATCAGAAAGGAATTAGGAAAGATAGCTAGTGTGATGATAAAAAAGAAAGAAGGTGGTATTGTTAGAGTTCTGTAGAGGCAGAGGAGCCACTCTCTCTAAAGGTTTATCAGTTGCAGAAATGGACGAAGGAATTTCTACTGTCATACTAAAGATACATCAGTGGAATCTACAAAAAGGAAACATTTGTGGCACGGCATGGGAAAGTGAAGCAAAAACAGTGCTGCTTTTTTTCTGAAATTATTAGTTAAAGGAAAAAGATAAAGGTCATGCAAGAAAATTATGGCATCGGGTGCAAAGAGAGAAGAAATTCAATGTAAATAAGTTTAATTAAAAAAATTAATAGAGGATATAACAAGCACCAGTCAAGAGGACTTTTGATAAAGCAAAAATCTATTGAGCAATATTTAAGAGCACTTAAAACTTACCTCCCATACAATTACTGAACAATCCGCAGATGATGAGGCTAAGTACTTCCCATTGTGAGAGAACTCCAAAAACCAGACTTCATCTGTGTGTTCTTCTAATATCTGGTGCATGGCAAACAATGAAGAAAGGATTAGAGCTCAACGTGATCAACAAACCCTTCTCTGATTTCTTTTACTTTCAACTTTTAATAATTGATTTAAACCCCTTCATTCTCAACAAACAAATTGATCTAAGCCCTTCTACCAATCATAGTCAAGTCAATGATATCACTGTTAAAAGAAGGAAAAAAAATATGCAATCAAGCTCTATACAAGGACACTACAAGAAAACTCAAACCAAGTCGTCACATGTCAAACTTTTCTGCATCATTCTCAAGGATGGGGAAATACATGGGCATACTTTATTTTCAATATCTACAGAAGATAATCAATAACCCACTTCCACAGGTCCCATTCAAATCTAGAACGTCTAAAAGATGGATCCAAAATGACAGAATGAAGGAGAAGAACAATAAAGTGGATATTGGACTAGGTAGAGGACAACAAAAATTTAATGGAAAATAGAGAGAATCAAGAAGGAATAAGAGGAAGAAGTGTGTCTCAATCCTAAACTATGCCTTATATCACGATAAAATTAGAGGATCTTCAAAACTTATGCTCATGATTCTGAAAGTACTGATATAAATTAACCACTCCCTTTGTTTCAATTTATATGCCTTACTTTCTTTATAAACTAGTTTAAAAAAGAATACCACTTCTATTTTTAGTATATGTTTTCAATTTCATGGCATGTTCAAGACCAAAAAAATTCAAAAATACTCTTGGTATGTTATGAACACCTCTAGTTACCACGAGATTCAAAAGTATTTTCTTAAACTTCATGCCCCTAAGACTCATAAAATGAAACATAGGGAGTATTTTCTATACTGTTTTAAAAAACTGTGTAGTTTTCATCTATCGACAATGTACACGTGAATTTCTTGTTTACTAAATGAATCTTAGACTTCACATTTTCCCTCCATTCCAGCAAAGGCAAGGAAGGGATATTACAGTATTGTAGAAGGATTATCGTTGGGAAGACAGCAATATGCCTAGACTTCTATCACAGACACAAAAAGAGGTCCAGAGTAGTTGAAACTTGATAAATTCTACTTATTCCTGATTATAGTATAATTTTACAATACAAGCTTGAATTGGAGCACCACAGTGATAGCCTTATACACATACTTGTACTTGCTGAATAAAATATAGGAAAAACACTATTGACACAATGATAGCATAATTAAATATGGAATAACCAAAATTTTACACAATAGAAAGCACAAACTCGAAACTTCAACAAATCACCTCAGACCTATCACTGATATATAAACTTCAACACAGATGGAATAAGTTATTAGGTGATTAATAATGCAATTAACTGACAACCAATCCTGGAATGATAATGCATGCAGGTTAAACAAGTATCAAGACTCAAATGTGATCTAACCTGCAAGGTCTGAGATGGAATCTGATCTACTCCACAATGGTGATCAGTGAGCAACGACAAGTCAGTGCTTAATGAGTTGTGAAGAGAACAAGACTCCAGTTGAAATTCAAGCCCCTGTTCAACCAGATGGATCAATCTTTTTTCGGGAGGCATGACTGTTGTGGGAAACAGTCCTTGCAATTCTTCTAGTAGCTTTGTCCTTAATTTTATTTTCATTATTTCTGGACCTGACTCCCCAGAGACAACCTGTTGTGAAGGTGATATAATGCACAACGAGAGACCACGGACTCTATCGCTATTTATGCAAAGAGGTGCAATTTCAGTCCTCAATGTCTTCAAAGCATCAATGACTTTTTCTCTGTCTAACAATTCAAAGAACTTCTGCTCCAGTATCATAAAAGATGCCAACTTCACAATTTTTTCATCCACGAGACCAATTTTGTGCAATGTGGCTATACTTTCATCCCATCTCCCATCAAGGATTTGCTGCATAAATAAATTTACTAGAGAGGGGTGCAAAGGCATCCCTGATTCTTCCTCTAGCTGCGCTCCCGCCTTCTTATAGCCAAGAGAATATAATGCCTCGGCTATGATCTGAACAAATTCAACTTTCTTGACTACTCCTTTTCTACCAACAATCTCATCGTCCCCTTGAAATTCCAGAGGACGAACCATCACGTCACTCAATGGGAAACTTGAAGGATCCCTAAGAAATGTCCCGTTCGAACGATCTGCTGATTCTCCAAATGATACTTTCACACGTTTTGAGAGTGGTTCATCATCCTCTGCGCCTCCCATGAAATATATATCTCAGCCCATATATAACAGCAGATGCATAAACAGATCTGAGAGTTGAGATCACGATCTCAATCCTTCAAAGGAAAAAACACGACTACCTGCATAACACAATCAATAAAGTAGTAAAGAGCATAACAAGAAAAAACTTAAGTAGAGGATTACTTGCTTTAACGAATCGAAGATATGAAAAATGAAATAGAGAGGAAGACGAGGGCGGAGAGGTAGAGGAAGAGGTAGAGGAAGAGGGAGATCGGTGCGGAGAGGTAGAGGTAGATGAAGGGGGAGACAGGGGCGGAGAGGGAGAGGTGAGAGACACAAACTGATTTAACAAGAGTATAGGTTAAAAATCATCTCACATTCACATCATCTTCAATCTGTTATATACTAAACATTTTTGTTGAATGCATAATCAAGACCTAAGTTGCTCGGACTCGGGTGCGGATATCCAATACGGGTGCGAATATAGAGGTCGAATTCATCGCATAAATTTTGGGATTCGGGGTTATGAATTTGAGTGCGAATATGGGTGTTGGAGTACGGACCATAAATGTATATTATGACATATAAAGTATATATCTCGATTAATTAAAACTATGACACTTAAACTAATATAATTTAATTCTTTATAAACACCTAATAGTTTTTATTCGTAAAATACCTTGTGTAATAGCAAAGCATTCTAATGCTTTATGCAACTATATATATGCTCGAGCCAAATACCTAATCAATCTATACTTCTCGGACATAGATGTAGTCAAAGCACCTAAGATAAGTTGACCAAATCAAGTGTGGATCCCACACCCAAGTCTGTCGACATGGGTGCGGCAAGGATTTTGAAGAGTTTGAGTAACATAGCTCAAAACAATCCAATGCTGCCAATTACAAATGGCAAAGAGCTCCCCACCATCGCCGAACCCCACAGAAGTTTGCAATTAAGGTGATTCACTAAATAAAATGCCGTTACAAGAACAAACAACTTTTCTTGACCGTGTGACATACCAGCAATTGTTTCTAATACAAAATTGTTCTTCTTGCTTAAGTCCAAATTGAATGTCAAGAGTGTGAGACCTATGTACAAAGCAATAACATGAGAAAAGGATCCATAAACAAGGTTACAATATTGTAATCAAACACCAATGAAGGCAAAACGGGAGAAAGAAAGAGGGTGGGAAGAGACTGAATTAAATGCTTAATCAAGAACTAGCGTAAATTGGACGTTCGAATTTCCTTTTTATCAGATTTCATAATTTTAAAAAAGTATCCAAATATAAATATCGAACTGTTGAAAAACTAGCATATTTCCTTCCTTCCACAAATTCACGTAAAATGAAAGGCCCACTTCTAATATCTCTCTTCTTTTTTCTAATTAGTTCGCCAACATAGATTATTTTTTCCTTTTTGGGATAAAGTTCAATACATAGATTCTTTTCTTACTTTTTCTTTTCTTCAATTTTGAACAAGTTCTCATAAATAATTCTTCACTCATTTTTTGTATGCATAATCAACCTTTGGTTATCAGCCCCAAACAGGTAGCATTCCCAGTTATTGCTGCCTCCCAAGCCAGAATAAGAAACTAGATACAAATAAACAAACTTCAATTCCTGACCCTACAAGGGAATACAAAAATAAGGCATGTGTTTGAGCGCATGTCTCCGCACACACAAATTATCCTTTCATCAAGCTTTGTCTGTTTGTCATCAGTGTCTCCTCCTCACTTCCTATCCTCTCAGCAGGGCTAATGGATGCTTAAGTTACACCATCCAAGATGTTAAACTATCTATCTTAAAAGTATAATTAAAGAAAACATCCAAAGTTCATTAGCCATTGTCAACTTGTTAGGTCATTGCACAGCGACTGACAAGAGTCTAGCTAGTCCGGCCATGCAAAGAATGACTTGAGGACACAAAATACACCCACAATGAGCTGGAGTAATTAACAATATCTCTCTCATTTGAAATGCAGAACTTTACACGAGTTGGCTGCACAGAATCAATTTCCCCAAATGCTGCACAATTAAAGCCATACCCTACTTCATGTACAAAATTCTGTTGAATAGTTGAGCAGAAAAGGTTAAATGTCTTCTAGAAATGGTTGAATGTCATCTAGAAGTTTAACCTGTTAGAGAGAGGATTTCCTTTTTTTTTTCCAATAAGGCCTGCAACACGATCAATCATGTGTAGACATGATTCTTTTTCTTAGGCCAAGTAGGTAAAAACATGTTTTATTTATGAGTTCCAGACAAACTTGAATCCATGACCTCTGCTTGCTCTGATACCAAGTTGAAGTGTGTGTGCCGCTTCTTTAAAAAAATGAGATCATTAGAGACTAGGCTTTTGTATGCGTCTAGTTATGATTGCTACAATGATCAACAATGACTAATTTTCAATAGTTATGCTCCTCTAATTTCCAGTTGCTTCTAGTATCCCACTAAATAACTTAACTTCCACTCCACTTGAAGGTCAAAAACATAATCCACACCAGCAACTACTACGGCTAGTGATCCAACTATAGATATTTGATAAGTAGCTAACCAAACAATCCAACAACAGATTTAAGTGTTCACTTCATCAAACTTAGCGCAATCTATGGTCAGAAAAGGCCCACACATTGTAGAGTCTAGTTCATTAAGGTAAATCAGGTGCTAGAGGTGGAACCAAGATTTGAAGTTTATGGTTCCTATAACGACCTTCAGTTAATACTACAAATATTTAGTAGATTTTAATATTTATATAAGGTCTTAGCAGAAGCTACTAGTTCACGTAAACCCATAATCAAGCCTCTAAATCCGCTATTGTCAGCTGCTAGGGAAAGACTTTAATTAACTATTATGCCTCAATCCGGAACTAAGTGTTCACTTCATTAAACTTAATGCAATCTATGGCCAGAAAAGGCCCACATATTGTAGTTTCTAGTTCATTAAGGTAAATCAACTACCAAAGACGGAACCAAGATTTGAAATTTATGGTTCCTACAACGATCTTAAGCTAACACTATAAATATTTAGTAGATTTTAATATTTATATAAAGTCTTAGCAGAAGCTATCCCTTGAGCCAAGGGTCTATCGGAAACAACCTCTCTACCTCTGAGGTAGCGGTAAGGTCTTCGTACACTCTACCCTCCCCAGACTCCACTTTTTGGGATTATACCGAGTATGTTGTTGTTGTCGTCTTAGCAGACGCTACTGGTTCATGTGAGCCAATAATCAGCTGCTAGGAAAAGACTTTAATTGACTATTACACCTCAATCCTGAACTAAAAAGAATCGATTTTATGAATCCTCTCAATCCGTTTCGCTCCCTTCAATCCCATCTCTATGACATTAATGAGTAAACTTTTTGTTCCCGAGCTAATACAGAAACACATTTTGCTATACACAAACTCCTAAACTTCAAAATTAGCATAAATAACTATTTAAGTTCTTCAAAAGCATAATCATCTCAATTGATAAGCAGAGTACAATAATCATCCATAATCCAAATTAGAAAAAAAAAAGAAAAAAAGAAGCCAAATGACAAATAATCATTAACTTCCATTGAATAAATACAAACATATAATAAATACTCACAGTTACACCAAACTCCCAATATCAATAAATCAAGAATCAAACAAAACACAAATAAATATTTTTAAAAAAATCTTACCACAACAGTATATCAATAGATTCGCTTGAAATCTTCAACACCCAGAAATTAATTGACGCTTCAGATCAAAATGGGTATACATAAACAGAATAAAAAACTGAATTTGTAATGGATATTACCCAAAACCAAAAAAAAATTATAAAAAAAATATTTTAAAATTGTACTTTTTCTCCTTATTTCTCGGTATTTAGATGAGTAAGTAAAATATGAATTCAAAGAGGTAATACCAAAAAAAAAAGTTTAGAGAAATAAAACTGACTGTTCGAAGCTTTTGTTAATGGCGGTTTCAGTTGAAGGGCAAATTGTTGTGAAGAGAAATGGTGGAGAAGGTGACTTATTTTATTTTTAGTATTTATATTTTGCTATGTTTTCTTATTTTAATCGGAAACAGACCCTCTATCTTCCTACCATACTGATAAAATTTACGTAAACTTTGATCCTTCCAAACACTTTACTCGTAAAATTTTATTGAATATATTATTATTGTTATAACTTTACTTATCAAAATGAAAAAATATTTTTACTATATTTTAATTTATATGATATTTTTCATATCATATTAATATGATAATTTAAATTTCGAGGAGAAAAAAATATACTAGAAGATGGAGTACTATTGTATACAATTTGCGTGGTTTAATAATAATAATAATAAACCAAATCTAAGAGGGAAGGTATAATATTGAATTTCTTTTAAGAAGATGATTTATTTAAAAATTTAAAGAGGTAGGAACAAATTGTGAGAATTAAATTATGAAGTATTATATGAAAAGAATTATAGAATAATATTTCGATAGAGGTGTTCAAAAAAATTGATAAATTAAATTAAATTGGTATAAGAATTAATTAGTGGTTTAGTTTGACATTAAAAAATAATTATAATTTCTTTGATTAGATATTAATTTAAAAGGTCAAATCAAAATCAAATGAAATCAACATTATACCTGGAGATCTTTTTCTCGATTTTGCATAGCGTGATTTAATTCAAATTATGTTCATTTTCATTATTTATTTTAAGGGTTTCATAAAAAATTTTATTTTTGTTCATGTTATATTTTAGTATAATGTCTTTATCTTATATTTATTTTTTGGGGGGGAAATACTATATAATTATTATATTTTACTAATATATATAATATTATCGAAAAAACAAAATCAAATAAAAAAGACTAAAGTAAAAGCAAGGTAAAAAAAACTTTAAAAACTCGTTTGGTTAGAAAATAAGATATCGCAAAACTAATTATTATTAGAATTATTTTATCTTGAATGTGAGAGAAACGAACCATTACAATTTTTAGATATTTAATTTCAAATAAATTATTCATGAGTTCAATCCAATCAAACATAAAATTAATCTCAAAATTAGTCATAGGCTATCTCTCGTACCAAAGGAGCTCAAAGGACGTAAGAGACATGGTAAAGTTAAAAGTGAACACGTAAAAGTAAACGGAGAGTATTAAATAGCAGCTAGAAACTAGTCAACAAAATTATATTTTTAGCTTTTTAATCTGTCTTTATCGTAATTTCTGATTTTCCATTGTTTCCTCTTATGAGAAGCGCCGGAGATCGGAGTCTCGTTTTCCGGGCACTTTCTCTCTCTACATTATAGGTACTTTCTCTCTCTAAAATGTAGCAGGGCATTGGGTAAAACTAATTCATTTTTGGCTTATGTGTAATTCGTTTCGATTTCTTATAAATGATGAATTTTAGCTTTGTTTCCTAAATTGGGTTTAATTTGAGCAAAATGATTAGTTAATTACTAGTAAAGTTTGGATTTTGAATGAATTGGGGTTGATTAAAGCAAAAATAAAATAATTAATAGATGTTTCATTTGTTAAATTGATTGCTTGATTGATGGATAAATATGAAAGATGGAAATTTTAGTAGCTCAGTTGATTGACTATGTAATTTTCACCTTGTTGGTGAAAGTTCGACTCCCCTCCTGATTTCCCCATCCCAACCCCCATTTTTTTAAAAACAAATGTATGAAAGCTTGTGAATTTCTTGTGTTTTTCAACTTTAAGATGTTTTCAATTTGATACATTTGGAACAGCATTATCAAATCTTAGAAATAAAGGAGAAAAAAAATGGGTGTGAAGCAAGCATTAAGAGCTATTGATGCATTTCCGCGAGCTGAAGAACATTTGTTGCAGAAAACCAAGTTTGGCGCCTTTGGTATTTGATCTTAGTCCTTTTTATTTTTGTGTTTTTTCTTTTGAATACAAAATCGGCCTGCATTGAGTGGAATGAATAAAGGTGATTCTTATAGCTAACCTTAACTAATGTGAGAATGAGGAATAGTTTATTGATTCTCTCTATTCGTTCTTAATTGTTTTTAATGAGATAGGCTTGCATCTAGAATTCATATAGCTAAAAAGGACAGACTGGTGCACAAACCATCCCGCATTAACAGAGTTTGGGTGAGGGCCTCATCCCAAGGATGTGATGTAGACAGACCACCCTAATACAAGTATTAGTGGTTGGTTCCACGACTTCATATAGCTGATCCAACCAATTTTGTGTTGAGGCATAATTGATAAAAAAATGAAAAGTTTTGAAAGGTTTCATTTACCCTTGTGAGTGGAATGAATAGAGAGGATTCTTACAGCCAACCTTAACTAATGTGAGAATGACGCATAGTTGATTGATTCTCTGCGTTCTTAATTGCTTTTACTGTAATGGGCTCGTTCTAGAATTCATATATCTGACTTGAGGCATAATTGATCAATTCCATGTATTCAGTCTTACTCTTCTCTCCTCTTTATGTGGGAACCTGCGAATTGTTTTGTATTTATCTGGATGATCATGAGCTAGTTTTTATGTGATCATCAAACTTAGGAAATGATTATAAGAGAACATTTTAAGCCTTCGAATAAAGTAGTAACCTTTTCTTTGTATGATTGCTGTTCAGAAACGAAATGTCTTGAAAAGTTCTATTTATCCTTGTGAGTGTTAGTTACATTTTCACCTTTATGCTTTGGCCATCTTTGATTTCTTTCTCTTTGGTTCTTTCGTTTTTGATAATATAATTCAGATGACATGATTTGTGACTACTCTTATTCTAAAAAATATACTCTTAGCAAAACATTTTAACTTGAATCCAACAATTATCTAGTACACTCTTGGTTCATTGTTAGAGGATGGGTTTAATTCTTAATTACAATTTCCATCTTCATCTAGTATAGGGAGTTTTGGTTGATATTGGTTTGAAGAGGTGCATGCCTGATAGTTGTGGAGAATAGGTGAATGATGTGTTCATCAATTGTTCTCTCTATTATCTAGAGTATTGCCTTGAAATTCAGGCACTTTACTTTCTAATTTCTCAAACTCATTTCTCCTACTAGAAACCATATGACCTTGTCCCACAAGCACTGGAGCTTGTTCTTGGTCTACTGTCGATTTTCCTCCACAGATTCCTTGCCAAAGGATTATTCAGTGGATATGCGTATGGAACCACTTGCTTCTGAGCTATTGGCTTGATTCTAGTACACAATCCCTGGAACATCAACTGAGGAAGCTAATCCCAAAAGAATGCGAAAATCAGTTAGATATTGGAGATGTTTCAGCTGATTTTAGGTAGATTTATTCTAGCATAGATTTATTCATCAGATATTGGAACTCGTTTGATATGTAAGTTTTCATGTTCTACAGATGAGAGTATCAGATATTTGAATCACCGGCTTTTTCTTAGTCATTGGATGACCATGACACTTGATTATTGTTGAATACCAGAACTTCCACTCCTTATCTGCCACCCTCCCCAATTGTTTTTCTCGTATTATCAAGATGATTGGAATGTTAATAATAGAAAAATTATAGCTATTTCACAACAGATGCAACCTATTGATGGCGAATGCCATACTGTTTATGTGGATGAAAAGCTAAGTTGATCTTTACCTGATTGGTGCTAAATGCTACATATTTGTGCGTTATCTGTGTTACCTATACCTGAGCTTTACTGTGACATATCACAAGCAATTCTCTCTAACATTTTCACTGATTTAGCATTACTTTTTGAATGAACATGTAGAAGATTTCTCACTTATTTTGTGTCTGTATTTTACTTGAGTTTGATTCCCTTACTAACTTTACTCTTTCTTCTTTTTCATTACCAGTTTCCGTTGGAGGGCTGCTAATTATGGTAACATTGTTCTTGCATGAACTGAGTTACTATCTTAATATATATACTGTTCATCAGGTAGTTTACATCTCTTTGATGAAATCTTCTTCAGGTTTAGCTTAGCCTATCTCATTTGAAGTTTGTGCTGTGAATTTCGTCTGTGCAGATGTCTGTTGACTCGAGACGTGGAGAAAATCTTCCCATTCACATAAATATGACATTTCCCTCTCTACCTTGTGATGGTAAGTCAATAATCTCTACTTGCTGTCTGTATTTGTTTATTTGTTTTATTTTAGTTTGCCTTTTCTTTGTTAATATTTGTTTTGTAATGTTTCAGTGGTTGATCAATTTATTCTTTTTGGTAGTTCTTAGTGTGGATGCTATTGATATGTCGGGGAAGCATGAAGTAGATCTTGATACAAACATATGGAAGGTAATTGGTCTATTGTGACTAATGAAAAAATTTCGCTGCTCATCGAACTGAAAACTACACGAAAGTGTTTTGTACTACAGGCACAGGGTAAAGCATAACACGGTTAGATTGTTACGCGTTTTAGTAAATTGTGTTTCTTACCGTTTCAAATAAAAAGGAGACTGGGATCATAATGTTAATGTTGTTGGATTCTAGTTGAAGAAACTTTTATGCCTTAGATAGACTAAGTTTTATGGGATGAATCAATTTGTTATACTGTTATCAGACCTACAATAGTCAACACAATTATTCTGGTGCCTTTCCAGTCAAAAGTATTGTAAACATACCTATTATTTCTAGTTTGTCATATAGCAATTCTTTTCTACCTCTTTTTTAGCAAGTCAGGGAAATGGAAGAAGAAAAGGATTGTTCTGTTTTTACTATATTTTAGATTCCACTTTTGTTTTTCGTTCGTCTTCTTCTAAGACATGTTTCTAAGTTTGCTGGTTATATAGTCATTGGTTCTTTTTTTCTTTCTTTTTTTTTTGTGTGTGTGTGGGGGGGGGGGGGGTTTGATTTTATTGTATCCAAAAGTTGCAATCTAGTCATCGGTACTATACAGTGGCATCTAAAAATTTAACAAATATAAAATGTCTCCAGTTTTGATGGTTATGACTTGCGCAATGCATGCTTCCATTGTGGGTAAGATACTTTGATGCCAATTCTAGTTTGTCATCATTACTTATCCTCCTCCTCTATTACAATTTCAAAATTACTTATCATCATCCTACCTTCTAAAGTTACAGTCTTTAAATACTATTGATACTATAAGAAAAATTCTCTTAATTATAAAAGCCAAAAAGGAAAACTTAACAAACACAAAAGAGATAGGTTAAAAAGATTGACCTTTTTACTTTTCTTGTATTTCCCGTTAACAGTTCATATTGGTTTATAACTTTATATTATGTCAGTAGCTTCGTGAGCTAGATTGTTCGTAAAAGTGTTAAGGATCTTTTAGCAATACTAAGCAGGAAACTTTTTGCATGGGTGGTTTGTCCGAAATACCAATAACTTATAAGCTTGAGAGATGTAGTGTAGTTATTATGAAAATGAGAGAGGCGGTAGAGGCCTTGTACTAGTAAATTACAACTCTACTGTTCTCCCAAGAAAAAATGTAATGCCTCACAATATGTAGGACACTTATTATAATTCCCTACCTGGTCTCTTTGTTGTAACCCGGCAATTAGGAATGTCAGTGTAATTCACCCAACATTTCTCATTCTTTCTTAACTTGGTATTAGCAGGATAGAACTTCTGGAAGTCTTAAATCTTACAAATCTGAATAGGTGTACTTCGGCATCCACACCTTCCCAGTTTCATTCTGTTAGTCAAACTAATTTATCCTTGCAAGCTTTGTAACACTGAAGCAAATATATGAAGATATTTGTTATTTGTCTTCTATTTCATGTTTATAGTATTTGCAATTTTCTCTGTCTACAAATTGGCATTTATTTTCAGATTCAATCTATGCTCTATAGTTTATGCATGCCCAGGCATATCCTTTTTTTTCATGCCTTTTTCGGCAATTAAGGTTGAGAATTTTTGCAGCTTCGCTTGAACAGTGATGGCCATATCACTGGCACTGAGTATTTGTCAGACCTTGTTGAGAAGGAACATGAAGCTCATAAACATGGTAATGCTTTTGGTTCTTCTGCATTTGGGTAGTAGCATTAGTTTAACTCTCTGCTTCTCTTTGTCCGAGTCCAAGTTGTATACTGGTATGCTTTTGCCTTAAACCTGCTTGGTGTGGCCTTTGCCGTTGATCATGTTAATGTTAATTTCTTGACAAATATAAAGAGCTTTGGTTAGATCTTAGCGACTTTTATCAAATTCTCTCTCTCTGGAATCGGATAAATGGATCCAACTTACAAAGCGCAAATAACTTGAGAAATTCCATTTGTATGGATATATCATTTGATTAGTTTGTGATCTAGCTTGCATAACACAATTGAGTATTAATCTCCTAAAATTGATAACATGGTTTTAAGTAACAATTTTTACCAGATGTGCACAAAGAACATCATGAAGATTCAGACAAGATCCATCTACAGGGCATTGATGAAGAATCTCAAAATATGATCAAGAAGGTTAAGCAAGCATTGGCTGATGGGGAAGGATGCAGGGTATGTTTTGGTTGCCTTGTATTATGCTTGTTCTCATATTTGTGATCCCCCCCGCCCCCACCCCCCGTTATCTTTTTTACTTTGGGCCTAAAATATGCTGCCACTTTGGCTAACAAAGCGATAGCAGTGCTGCACCAACTGATGCTGACATTTTGCGCGCAGGTGTATGGCAATTTAGATGTCCAGCGGGTTGCTGGGAATTTCCATTTATCCGTTCATGGGTTGAACATTTTTGTTGCTCAAATGGTCAGCTCTGTTGATATTTTATAATTTTTATAGATTTGATGGGAATACACTATAACTGTTGGAAAGCGTGCACTATTGCATTGAACTTTCTCCTATTCTAAGGTATCTATCAGCTCAAATTGTGTAAGCAGTTGTGATCCTTGAAATTAGGGCGGTAAAGTTGGAAGATGCTAAAAAGAGTTTGTTTAAGAAACTAGGGCAATAACCCTCCCAAAGGGGGGAGAGTTAGACAGTTCTTTTCGTCGGCTTGCGGTGTTCTATCAAGTAATATATTGGTGGTTCAAGTAAAGTGAAAGCTCTGATTCAATCAAACTTGCTAGTTATTTTGAACTTATGCATGACAGAAGGAAGATTGTGCTGAAGCTACTTTTCTGATTTTGCTTGTATTTTGATCTATGATAATTTGTGAAAAAAGTATAGAGAAATTAGCAATACCATATTAACGAAGTTGTACAGTGAATTTCTAGATAGTTTGTGAAACAAGTTTAGAGAAATTAGCAATACCATATTTCTTAAGTTGGTCTGAGTGCAAAAGCTGATTTCATTTTTATTTTAATCCATTTTCTGAAGTACATGAAGTTCTACTCAAAGGTTGCATTTTACAGCAGCGTTCAGAGAATAAGCTTTGAAGTATTTTTTCTCTTCTTCCAGAGTATTTGCTCACTCTTATTTCCATCCTTTGAAAATGCAGATTTTTGAAAAGTCTACTCATGTCAATGTAAGCCATATCATCCATGATTTATCATTTGGGCCCAAATATCCAGGTATTCACAACCCGCTAGATGGAACATCACGAATTCTGCGTGGAACAAGTGGCACATTCAAATATTACATTAAGGTTTGTGAAGATCTAATTTAGTGTTTATTTTGAATATATTGCATAGAGTGTTTCAACATAGCCTTGACCATTCTTTCTTTCTATCTTTTTTCCTTTTGAACATAAGGAGCCTTGACTGACTTTCTTAAAGTGGTGGAATGAACAAACTTGAGCAACTTTCTTAAAGTGATGGAAAGAACAACTTGTATTTATGGCTGCATGCTTCTGTAATTTGTCTGGATTATTTTGTGGTGTATGATATATGAACCGAACTAAAGTCCTAACCCTGCATTCTTTTCCTGTAGTGTGGGGACCTAATTATCTTGTTCTTCACCCGAAATATCTGCAATCGTTGGCTGGCCAGTGTGAAAAAATAGCAGATTTGTTCTTCTTTTTGAAATCCTGTCCCATGGGCCAGCAGTGGCTTTTTCCACTTTTTTATTCCTTGATGACCTTGGACCAGTAACCTCATGGTTGGAGGTTAAAGATCCTCTCCACTAGGCCAACCCCCTCTAAACCATTTAGGGAGGTGAATCTAAAATAAACAAATAAAGTGCTTCCTCTCTGGCGACTTGAACTCCTAAATGGGACGATTTACAAAATAAAGAGGGCTTAGTTCAAGTCTTACAGCCACTCAACACAATTATTTCCATGTGTTTGGATAAAGGTAAAAAATGAAGACGTGAGGAAGTGTGTTGTAGATTTGAAATAGGTATGTCTCCTTTATAACAAGATTAGACTAGATGCAACGGTTCACACAATCTAACAGTGTTGACAAAGAACATTAGTTGAAACATGCATCCAGGTTGGCTTAATTGGATTTCCTTGTGAATTTTTTTGGGAAGATAAGTGTTGAGTCACAATGATTTTTATCTTTTGGATGTGCTCTCGTGCTTCCATATTTTTATGTTCTGGTTTTTTTTCATGTAGGTTGTTCCAACTGAGTATAGATATATATCAAAAGAAGTTTTACCAACTAATCAATTTTCTGTAACGGAGTACTTTTCTCCCATCCATGATTTTGAACGGACATGGCCAGGTGAGTCTCTGCTCTCCTTCTCCCTTTTCCTCTTGCTGTATTTCATTTTTCACCGAGTGTCTTTTGCCACTTTATGCAGCTGTATACTTCTTATATGATCTGTCACCAATTACCGTGACCATCAGAGAAGAACGTCACAGTTTTCTGCACTTTATCACTCGGCTCTGTGCAGTTTTGGGTGGTACATTTGCCTTGACAGGTTTGCTTTTAATACTTCGCTGTATGATTTAATAAAGGTGAAAACCACTTTTAAGCCATAAGTCCCTGCTAATTTGTTGTACACTTCTAGTCGAAATGCTCCTCATTTAATTGAACCGAAGGCTCTTGACTTGAATATCCGTGAAGAAGTGAAAAATCATTTCCCAGGTGCATGAAAAGTGTTGAGCAATGTTTGGTGTGAGAAAGTTTGAGTCTTGGACTTGTCTTTATTATTCCTGATTACCCATAAATAAAGAGCTATGCTAATTCCTAGGGGGAAATCCTTCTCCAATAGTCTCAAGCAAGTGTTTGATTCTCTTTTTCCACGATCTCATGCAAGTAATCTCTGTTTAAACTTTGTTTTTGTTCTGACCATATGCCTATACTTTATAGACCAGAGCATCTGGAAGTAACTAGGCTTTGATATCATTTCCTGTTATCAAAGTACAATGCCATTTTTTATGCTGATATTATGGCAAAGATGGATTTGGATTGGGTTTGTTTCTCTTTATGTACCACTTACTAATGAGTCTTACTGGTTATGAATTGACAAATCACTTGATGCTTTTGGTTTATATCGTCTTAAAGTCTTTTTCTTGGCTGCCATTTCCCTCGCAAATTGTTTCTTGCAGAACAAATCCAACTGTTATTCAGCCTCTGAACGAAATCTTCAATATGTAGCCGAACATACTGACATGGTGTTTGTTTTGTGTAATAGGCATGCTAGATGGATGGATGTACAAGATTGTTGAAGCTGTTACAAAGAAAAACAGCAGAACTATTGTGCGGTAAATGTCGAGTCATTGCACTACTGATATGTTCAGGCAAAGCTGAATTGCAGAACTGGTGAACTAGGCAAGACCTCTAGCCAACAAAGCAGATCAATAGCATGTTTATGAACAAGTGGTTTTTATCCCTAGTGATTTTGGTAGCACTAGAAGAAACAATACACAAGTTTATTCTAGCTGTTTGAGAAGAAAATGTATTATCCATTGGTCATGTAACAAGACCTAGGATTATGAAACATTTCACTGGCAATTTTTTTCAGTTGTTGAAAAGCTATATAAATTAGCATATTGATCTCTTTTATGAAAAAAGAAGCTTTCTAGTAATTGCCAAGTGCAAAAGAGAAACTACACACTTCTCATCGTAAGCCTTTTCACCTGTTGATTCAATAATCCAATACATACCCACCCTAATTTTTCGTATAACAGCCAAAAAGATATCGGAGCAGATGATGTTATAGCGAGGTTTGACTACAATATCCCCACCCTAATTTTTCTGGTCCTACGTACAATGAAATGCAGCATATGATTCAAAACAATCAACCAATGTGAGTTGAGTGCAGAATCTTTGAAAAAATCCATCAGTTTCATCAAGATGTTTTTATGTCCTTCTCAAAGCATGCTTCCCACAACTATCAACATGCATTGGAGAATGAAACTTGCCTTGCAACAGAGTTAGAAATAGTTCCTCCCCCAACTCTGATCACCATTCACCACTATCCTTGTCATCTCCGAAGACATCAAAACGGCTTGAACGGTTGTTTCTGTCATAATCCGAATCTCCAAATCTAGAAGAACGGCCTGAACCAAACTCTTCTGCAAAATTAGTAGACCGATTTGAACTTCTGGAGCTTCCAAAGTTACGGAAACCACCCAAACGTTTTGAGCCTCGTGTGTCTCCTGAACCACCACCAAACTTTCCTGAGCGGCCTGAGCTAGGTCCACTAAAGCCACCTCTTGATCTTCCTGAACCAGTTGCGCCATATCCACCTGTTCGAACAGAAGATGAAGTGCCTTCTCGACCAAACTTGCTGCTCTTATTTCCATAGCCACCAGAACGACCTCCACCAAAATCACTGGATCGACTACGCATTGTGCCTCCTCCATAGGAGCCAAAGCGGCCAACATCTTTGTCCATGTCACTATACATTTCTGCTGCTCCAGCCTCTACTTTAATTGTTGGGAGCTTTTTTCAGCAAGTATATGCAGAAAAGATAATTCGATGAGATAACAATTCTGTATATCAGAGTAACATGACAAGAAAGAAAAGGGGAAAACTGCCAGCATCATAAAGGAGAGAAGTCCGAACACAACCAGCCAGCAATTTTTCCTTATTTAAGATTTGAATTTAGGAGATGAACCATCAAGAACTATTAGAAGTGAGTATTGAAGAACTGCAAAATATTTCAGCCCAAAACCCAACGAGTTGCAGTTCAAGATAGTCCAGGCTCGTGCTCGACTTCAGCAATTCAAGAAACTTAGAAATACCAAAGATTGTCACAACTTATGCGGATTATAATACCAGAAACCGAACATGGTGTAACTAATATGGGTTTAAATTCTACGGGAATTTATATATTATTTTATATGGGATAGAAGGTGGAATACGGATTTTAAAACCGGAAACCAAACATGGTATAAAGTAATACCGATTTACATACCAAGATTATCTTGGCTTAAACCTCAAACCAAACGACCCCATTAGGTCTGCGGCTAGAAACAGACCATTATGTGGTTACCAGACACAAGCATAGCAACATGCATCTATTGCATTCTCCCCTCTCCATAAGTGAAAATGACAACAAATCCAAGTGAGGATTGAAATAGTAAAACTGTAAGTAAGGTATAAACATCCTTACCTCAGTAAATCTGCATCCGGCATCATGTTCAATACCTTTTACATCCCTATGCTGTTTTGAGGAATGCATGAGAATGGCACTTCCTTTCTTCCCAGCACGTCCAGTTCGACCAGATCGATGAACAAAGATCTCTGAATTGTTCGGAAGTTCGTAATGTATCACCTGAGCACCAAAATCTCTACTTTAACTTCAGATAGCAAAAGAAGAAAAAGTAAACTGCAATTATAGAAGACTCTGAAACTTCAAGCATGAACACGTTTCTTCTCTTTCATTTTGGGATAACTGCATAAAAGATATTTTTTCTTATAGTTATTGAATTATCACCCGATTAAGAACGGATGACTTGGAACGGATTCCTTCCCTGTACAGCCTTTTGAGCTCACTAGACATGCAGCTATTGTAAAGCCATTGTAGTCTATGTTGCTCAGACTCTTCAAAAATGTCAACGTGTGCGTGTCGGATTTTCTCCAAAAGTAGTGTATTTTTGGAGAATCCGACACGGGTGCGACATCGAAAGTGAAGAGTCCGCGCAACTTAGATTGTAGTGCTCTCTTGGTGCACATTTCTCTTATGATAAAATATTTACTTATATTCTTGAAAAGGGTTTTGTCTGTTTCAGAAAGGGTGTTTGAAAATGACTCTGTAAATGGTGTGAAATTTGTCTCAAGATACAATGCCCTCCAGATGATCCTAAAATTTGTAAGTATCTATATAGCACTGCTTATATGTTTATCATAATTTCATTAAAATTTTGTGTCCTACACTTTCTAAGATTCCATAAACATGTAAGTCTATGTTATAGTAACTTCTAACCTCAAGTGACGTATGTAGCCATAACTCTTTCTTAGCACCTAATATGGATTTATAGGCTTATCTTCCCTCCCCGGTGTTTCGTTTCATAAAGTGGAAATAGAAGGAAAGACAAGGAATAAGTAACGCTTGAAAATGGTTAAACAATCAGGCAAATAAAAGCATGAAAGACCAACCAGATCAACATTAGGTACATCAAGTCCTCGAGCAGCAACATCGGTGGCCACCAATACATTAAATTGACCTTGTCGGAAACCAGATAGAGTTCTCTCCCTCTGGCTTTGTGAGATATCTCCATGCAAAGCTTCACACCTCAAAGTTCTTTGCATTGCACCTGCCAACCTATCAGCATCACGCTTTGTTTGAGTGAAGACAATGCACTTGCCTCCTTTTGCATGCTCCTGAAGAATAAATATATGCTCAGACATAAAAAGAAAATTTGGAAAAAGAACAAGAAGTCATTTTACTCCTTATGGTGGAAGGCAACAACATATATGACACTAGATCAATAGGATAGACAAGAAGTAGAATTGACAAGAGACTTATAGCTTGTTTGGCCAAGCTTCTAAAATCAACTTATTTTGGAAAGTACATTTGGTGAGAAACAGTTTGTATTTGACAAATCAATTTGAAAAGCACTTTTGAACAGCAATTAGTGTATGGCTAAGCTTTTAAAAGTGCTTCTAAGGGGTTGTTTGGTAGGGTGTATTAGGTAGAATAAAATGTTGGTATAAAATTTTAGTAAAATGTTTGGTTGCAAATTTAAGTCTAGTATAACTTATATTAGTTATTACTTATACACCTTATTCAGTACTATTGTTATACAAAGTACTATTCTTATACTTATGCACCCTATTCAGTACTATTTATGCAATTATGTAATACATTTTATTTTTAATACAACAAACCAACCAGTCGATAAGAAATAATGCCAGCATAACTAATCCCAGAACAACTTATCTTCGAACCAAACGACTCGTAAGTGTATTTTCTCAAAAGTGCTCTTCAAAAAACTACTTTGGGTAGAAACTATTTTTTTCAGTTTCTAAGAAACTGCTTCTGCTTCTACTTAAAAGCACTTTTTCTTCTCCGAAATACTTGGCCAAACACCCCCCACTTAGAAGGAAAAATAAACAGCACTTTTGGCGTTGGAGAAGCTTGGCCAAACATGCTATTAGGCAATAAATTCATACCGATATTAAGGGTCCAAGAACTGCTGGTTTCTGACGCATCTCACAAGCAATTGAATACAAGGAAATGCCATCAGCTAATTTCTGGTCAGAATCTCCTACCTGAACACACATTTACACATAATCATTGAGCATAGAAAAGCTCTAGGGTACTCAACAAAAATAAGGCAGCAAGTTAGAATAGCGGCCTCACAAGATCAACGTGGATTGGTTTCTTCAAGAACTTCTTGGTAAGTTTCAATATCCAACTTGGCATTGTAGCTGAAAACATCATTGTCTGATGTTTCTGCCTAATATTTTCTAGAATGGTTTCAACATCCTCTGCGAATCCCACATTAAGCATCTGATCAGCTTCATCTAGAACAACAAACTGGATATCTGACAAATTCAATGACCCTCTCCTCAGCAAATCAATGATACGACCAGGTGTCCCAACAACAATGTCTGTTCCCCTGTCAAGAGTACTCATTTGGCGTGAAATGGGGACCCCGCCATAAACACATAGCGTATCCAAAACAGGAGCAGACTCATAAAATTCCTTATCCACCTGGCGTGCAAGTTCTCTAGTGGGAGCCAAGATCAATGCTAAAGGGTTTCTTCCCCGTCTGTATAGTTTAAAATAACCAAAAAATAATTCAGTTATAACAAATTTAACATTATCAACAGATGAGCAGAATCTAACAGAGATCATCAATAACTCGAGAAAATTACAAAAATGGTCCCTTATCTTTGGCAGTAAGTTCTAAATCGTCCTTTAAGTATACTTGAGCAGTTATGATCCTTTATGTTTGCCCAAAGTGAGCATTTTTGTCTCTGTTAGATATAAACGAAACTCTGATTGTTCAATTTAATTGAAACAATAAAGTTGAAAATATTTCACGGGAACTCACATTTTAGAAGTACAAATCTCGTAGTCTATGTTATTTTTTGTCTACTTCAAGAGTTTGGAGCAATTTTTGTGTCTGGTATAGGTTTTTATGTTTTGAAGTTTTTGAAACTTCGACGGAAATTTCTGGTGTTTCTGGTTAAAAGAGATAATTTACAGTTCCAATTAAATTTAACAATCAAAATTCGGTAAATATTTCACCGAGACCAGAAGTGTTCACTTCTGGTTGTCTTAAAAGGATCAAAACCCTGCAGTTATTACTTAAGGAACTATTTTGAACCTACTACCTATGACAAGGGACCATTTTATCATTTACTCTCAATAACTCTTCGACAAGCTTAAGAGAAGATGATATTTTATGCTGCTACCATATCTTCTTCTTCTTCTTTCTTTTTTGAAACTGAATGTAGCTACCATATCGACCTATCATTCAATAAACCCCACAAAGGAAACAGAGTGAACAAACCCCTTTTTTCTGTTGAAGCGAATGATCTTATCCATGATAGGAATGCCAAAAGCAAGTGTCTTTCCAGTTCCAGTTCTAGCTCGGCCAATCATGTCTGACCCCTGCATTGCTGGTTCCAAAACAGCTCTCTGATACAACCCAAAAGAAAAAGAATCCATCTTGCATCAGAAACCAAAACCAAAACCAAATGAAAATATGTCTACTAGAAGAACAAATATTTAGAGCTCTCTTCCACTATGCAGGGAGGCCCAAAACAACATATCAATCGAAGCATATAAGACCAAACCACAAACAAGAAAGCTCGCCCAAAACAATTGACAAAAATAACTAAGAAATGATCTTCCACACCTGACACACCTCAATGTTCTTTATCAAGAAATTATTAAGGCTTGTTTGGCCATGAGAATTCTTCACTTTTTTTGGAATAATTCACTTTATTTCAAAATTATTATTTGGTTATTAGATAAATCCAACTTCGAATTGGATTCCAAATTTGGAAAAGTGCTCAACAACAACAACAATATATCCAATATTGTCCCATAAAGTGAGGTCTAGGAAGTGTAGAGTGTACCGGACCTTATCCCTATTCCGATAGATACCTCGCCCAAGGAAAAGTAGTCCAAAGCAGTACAGAAAAGTAAGATAGTAACAAAAACAACAAATAGTAACGCAACAAAATAATACGATAATCAAAATACAAGAACAAGCACATAGTAAAAGAAACTACAAGAGCAATACTACAACTATTAGTATGGACTGCTAGGAAAACAAGGCACTACAGAGAAACTCCTATAAGCTTAAATTAGCACTATTTTTCTCTCAAACACACAATTATATATAAATATAAAGAGTTAAAATGCTTTTCTTTTTCTCACATGGAAATGACATATGCAGAGCACCTCCAAATAAGTCTAAGTTACTCTTTCTATACACAAATATAGCAAAATTAGTAGCTAAATATGCAGTCTTTTTTTTTAAAACACCTGAATTGGAAAAAGACTAGTAATTCCCCTTTGTGCCAAAGCTGAAACAATTTCCTCAGAAATCCCAAGTTTCGAAATCTCAAGCCCTTCTTCACAATCCTCTTCTAAATCCACCATCGTCATTGCCGTCGCCGTTGCAGCCTGCAAACAACAACCACCCCCATGAAATCCCTTAACATTATACCCAAATTTACCATCAACCCAGTTCATTGGTGGTGCTGATATGGTTAAAGAAGTGGTAAAGCTGTGAATTTGAGGTACTGGAAGGGCACTTCTGGGACTAAATTTGTCACTGAAGATATGGGAAATGGCATTAATGGACACCATTTTTGATGTTAGTGAAGATGAAGACTTCCTCAGCAGAAAAAGAGTGTTCATTTTGCTATATCGCAATGGACAAGGAAGAAAAGCCATGTTTTTGCTAGGGTTTAGGTAGGGTTTATGGAGAGGAAGGAAGAATTGAGGGGAGTGTTAAAAGTGATAAGGTTTTCAAGCAACACTCAAAAACCAAATCCAAAAGTGAAAGTCTAAACTAGAAGGACTTTATTAAGATAGGGGGAAAGATTTTTTTGGTGCAGTATGAGAAAATGACTAAAATGCCCCTTAGGTCTAAGACTCCGGAATCGTTCGGTTCGCAGACTAAATTATTTTGGAATTAGAACCAGTTTGGATTGTCGTGTAGAAAGTAAATATGGTAGCATACGGAGCGAGAAAAATCATGATGTATATACGAAGTTAATTTCATTTTTTTTGTTTATATATAGTTGACAATAAATTTAATTGGTGAAAATCTTGCATCCGTAGCTCCAGGTGAAAGGTGTGGATTTAATTTAGCCATGGTATGAATTAAAATAAAGTGGGTTTAAAATTATCTACGTTGATAGTTTATTTTAGGATACATGTAAATTCTGATTTTTCAAAACCAATTATTTGAGCTGTTAATGAAGAGTGATGCGAATGTGCACTTCTGGTCACGGCGATGACATAAATATGACCAACTATTAACAAATTGCATGGTTGAACCATTTCTAAAAGTTCAATGAACTTTTTTTCTTTGAAATGTTACACTATCATAAGGAAGGAAATAAAGTAGGGGGACAAATACAAAAGAGGAAATAGTACAAGGATGTAGTTTAAAATAATAAAATAAAAAAAGCTTGTCGAGACCGGCAAAAAGGACTCCCCTCTCTATAACAAAGTCGTTTGTTTCGATATTCTTTTGTTGTTGCTACGATGAAAACATATGATATACCATAATATTACACCTTTTCACAAGATTCTTACACCTTTATAAAGTAATAAGTTATGATATGAATGAGAGACATAAACAAAAGAGAATAAAGAAGCACAAAATTTCTGGCAATAGAAACTCTTTTTGTTCTACTTATTTTAGGATAACAAATCACTCGTTCTGTTATCGTATTTGAGGAGGTGAAAGGTAACATGATGTATTCATAAGTTGGTTATTCATATGAAGGGTTCAAATTGTGTTAAGAGTCATATGCATGGAGAAGCAAACTGAAGAAACTCATCATTTCTTTCTAATGCAGATAACTCTCCTTCAACTCCGTCCCCATTTTGGTTATCCATCAAGATAAACATATTTATTGGATAAGTAGCAAAATCCACTTGTCTTGGCCTCCCCCATCTGGGAATCTCCTTATACTACTAAATCTATACATAGGAATATCGTTGTTTGATGTCTGTTCGTTCAGTTCTCTAGCTATTTCAGATACCTTTGAGCATAGAAACTCTTCTGATTCAATGTATTTGAGCATATCTTGAATCTTCTCTTTACCTTTTCTACTCTTTGCAAATTTATCTCTTCCTTATTCGTTGCTGATACAACGAAAGGAAGAACAGCATTCCCCGTTAAGTCTGCTGGAACTAGTGCATCATTACTTGTTCCGCGTTGATCTACTGCTTGTACCAATAAAGATGGCGTAAAATCTGGTGCATTGACACATTTGTATAGGAATGCAGTGATTGCTTCTACTGTGATTTGGGTTGTGGAATCAGGTGAATTAATCAAGGACTTGAGAGATTTTAAGTTGGAGTCTGAAAAATGGTACCTTTTTGATTCATTTTTGTATAAAGGAGGATCAGCAACCACTTGAACTGGATGGTTTAAATATTGATGCTCCATTAAACAGGGGAGATAGTTTTGCTTCTGAATCGCGCGCCACCATGGACCAGTCCCTTAAGAAATTACCCATCACTAACCTTGTGTGAAAGGCATACACCAAGCGCCACGCCACCACATTCAAAATGACAAAGTTTAGCTGTCCGTTGATGGGAACCAAGGATCTACAGGAAGTACTAAATTATCGATATAAGTACGAGGATGATTAAAGATACTAGACATTGGACAATCAATTCGGACTTCAGATAGATCGGCTCCTATCTCATTACATTCGACAAAGGAGTTGTCTCTTACTTGTCCAGCAAACGGATAGTATGATGTTAGGACTTTCGAAAGGGATTTTTCAATAATTTGGGATATTTTCGTTGGTTCTGGCATGCTCGTCGGGTAGAATAACAAAGCTGCCATGTAGGAGTGAGTCCCCATTTGATCCATAAGTGAGAGCTTGTGAATTCTATGTGAAAGTGGAGTTGGAGAAGGCTTAATAATCTTTCTAGAAAGTGAAACAAGTCTTGAAGCAACCATTTTAGTTGAATGGCTTCTTTAGATGCAATGCCACTTCTTGGTGTTTACTCTCATATCTAACTCATGATGTATATATACTAGTCTTGAATTGGCAAGCCATAGGTGTGGCCTAACAATAGACAAAAAGGCGCGCTAGGTGATTTATTCCCCTCTCATCAAGACCTGACGGATTGAGGTGATATGTATCCTGTGGAATATGTCAACACATGTATGGAGTATGGTTATGTCATAAACATGGTTAATGATGTGAACAAACCTATTGTTTCTAACAATTCGAAAGATTATTGTCATGGAATTGGAAAAGGAAAAAAAATAACTACTCCATTTACTAGTCATGTGTGGATGATTTCTTATTCATCCCTAAGCATACTCCTTTTTGTTCTTTTTATTTATTGGTGAATATTTGTTCGCACCAAGTGTTTGCGGTAATTAAAAAAAACTAAAGTATGAATACATGGTTAAGTGATAAATATGTTGATGAAAGATGTCTTGAATTCATTAATTTGATGTAAATATCGAATGCAGGTAAATTTACCAGATGATGCAAAGAACTTTTTTTTGTTGGAAACATCTAAAGCTACACTAAGTGTTTAAATAGGGTAGGTAAAAGACAACACAAGAGGAAATGCCTATAGGGTGTGAGGTACATGTTATAAATGCTGAAATTAAATAACCTATGGTATGGAGTTTGGCCCAAAAAAATAAAAAATCACCAGCCTTTTGATCAATGACACACACACATAGCAAATGCCCTTTTAACCCTTGTGAGATTGATGAGAACCGTCATATAATCAATTGTCCTGTCGAGTCCTTGTGATTCAACCAAAGGGCATATAGTTTATCGACTCCACAACAAAATTTTCATGCAGTTTTAACAGTTCTTAATTGTCTTTTTGTATAAATTTATATGTTTATGCCTAATAAAAAGAATTAATTAGCAGGTTAATGGATCATTAGCTCGATGATATAACAAAATATAGAATTGTCTTATCTCGCATGATAAAGGAGATAATATTTTAAATGGTCACTCAACTAAAAAAAAAATTCACAGAAAGTCGCTTAACTATGAATTCTTTTCATAGAAAGTCACTCAACGAATTCTTTTCATTAAAATTCGTTAACATGAAATTTGATATGATACAATATTATATAGTAAATTAGCAAATTTCTTTTTTTATAAGAACAAACAGATCTCAAAATATGAAAGCATATGGTACAAATTAATCATGTGACAAATAACTGATTCACCTTAGGTTAACTAATTTATAAGTTGTGGCAGTGTCACATACGTAAGTATTGCCACTTTATTGTTTTCTATAGCTACCACCTTATTATATGTAAAAATAAATTATTATTTTTTTCTTAATAACATTTTAGTATTTGTAGCTTAATGAAAAATTCACTTCATAAACTTAGAAAAAATAAGACAAAATAAACTTAATTAACTTCATATTCATACGATTTTTGAGCTTAAGAAACATAAGTTTGAAGTTGATTTTGAAACGATTAAATTTGTAAAAATCAATAAATTTTGATTAGGTCTTAAATTATGACCGTCCTCAAATAAGTTAATTATACACTCTTGATTATATTCACTGGGACCAACTAGTTAGCCCACCAAAAATCATGCCTAATGTCACTTTTCCTTTAATGAACCGATGGTATTTTGGAAACAGTCTTTCTATTTTAATAAGGTAGTAGAAAGATCTATGTCACTCTATTTTTCGCGAATTCCATTTTTGAAATTTTATTGGGTATGTTGTTGTTCTTCTTTTATTTTATTTTTTTTATGACAAGGGAAACTCGCAGCCGCTACCCTTTGGGTGCGCACAGCCCCAGCTCCTATGATAAAGTGAAATTATGGATTTTTCGAGTTTTAAATTTTTTAATTTCTCATTTAGTGTTCAATATTCATTTTACAGCTTAATCTCGATTTACATCGTGAAGTTTCACTTTGAAGCATAGGACTTTTTTTTTTATCAAAGGTGGGTCCATGCCTATTATATATCTAGAACTTGAATCTAGCAAAAGCCTCTTATTAAAAATAAATTGAATATTTATCACTCCATTACATTTTTTAACAACAATGTGTGAACCAAAATTTTAACCTCAGAGGAAGAATAAAAGTCTCTTAGAAAATAACCAACTGATGGAAGTTCGAATATCTCATAAGATTATTTTATCCCATCTTCTATATAGGATAATAATTTCACTATTTTAATACAAATAATGAGCAAAATAATTTTGAAATTAACTAATACCTCAAATTAAATATAAAATAAAATAAATCTCATATATTATTTCAAAATTATTATTTATATCTCACGTATCAAACGAGCTCTTAGGATATGACTTGTTGACCAGTACTTTTATGGGACCCTTTTTTTTTCTATCACTTTAGCCAAAATGGTCCATTAAACTTGTCACTCAGAGTAGGAAAACCAAGATATGCATAGAATATTTCATTCCAATCACCCCTAAGTAGAGGTGATAAAATAGGTTGTTTGAAAGAAATTTGGGCGGATCAAGATGGACTGAATGAATAAATAGATTAAGATTTGTATGGTAGTGTACAAGATTCAGTGGCGATATATGTTAGATTTTTCAAAAAAATATTGCATGGTATATTAAGAATTTAATGCAGAAGTATAGTAAGTTATGTTTTTAAAAATGTCATCAGGATTCTTCAAAAATTATTTGCATGTTTTTGAAGGATCTAACAGAAACATGCCGACATTTATTTTTTTGGAGGATCAAGCCAACTATTTCTCCATCTCCCTTGTTTAACTAATGAAGCAACAATATTTGCTTTCATATTAATAACCAAAATATGAATAAAAATGCATCAAACACTTCACCTTTACCCCCCTTAAACACATTGTCTACATAAGTTCAAGTAATAATTAATACTATATCCATATAGTATCCTGTAGATATTGTTTTCTTTTACGGAGATGAATTCAGAATATGAAGTTTATAGGTCACTATAACGATCTAAAATTGATTTTACAATAACAATTGGATTCACTATCAAATATTTATATACATTTTGTAGATTTCTTACTATATATATAGAATTTGGATAAAAACTACTCCTTTATCTGAACCCGTAATCGACCCTCTAGATCCACCTCTTGTTTCTTTAACTTTTAGGTTAATTCATTCAAGTTTTTGTACTTTCCCCTAATTAAACATGTGTTCTTGTACACCGATAGATTGGGAGGAAATAAGCATAAATGAGTTAGAAATGTTTAAATAGGCAGTCTGATGCATTAAGCTTTTACTATGTGCAGGATATGGGAAAGGATCGGACCATATATAAAAATTCGTTAACGTAGTACTATCTGCATTTCTGCAAGAGACTATTTCCACAAAATAAAAATACTAATGTGTGTTTTCTCTTAAATGAACTTTATGAGGCTCGAATTACTATAGAAAATCGCTAATCTTTAAACAAAATTTTCAATAAAATCCATCAAAATTTAGTCGTCGCTTATATCTTTCCAACAAAAAATCAAGGAGCCAATTCCCAATTAAACATCCATGGGAAAATAACATTTTTGGAAGTGAATCTAGATGAATCAATCTAGTGAATATCAAATATCAGATAATTATACCTTTTTTTAAAAAAAAGAAAGAAGTATTATTACACAATATAATCTTTAACCAAATAAGGGATATTAGCTCAATGTTACTTACCATTTTAAAATCAACCACAATGACTAATATAAATTATTACCTCGTTAAATCACCTAATGATGATAAAGTAAAATAATTTAGTGTAAACGCCTGGTGCAAATAAATTTAACGACAATATTATTGTCTAGTTGTATCGATTGAAGTCTCCCACACAATTATTGTGAGCTTATTTCTCATTATTCCCCTCCCTCCTTTCTAATCCCTTAATATAATACTAATAAACTTCTTTCATTATTTTCTATCCCTTAATGTAATATGAAAAATTCAAAATTAGTTTCTTTTAAGAAAAAATATACATTAAATATATATGAATCGATAATTATCTTTCAACTAAGCTAGCTTGATACTCCTGAGATTCGAACACACGAGCACTGCCTCATTCCAAGTGTTTGAAATCACTAGGCTATAACAACTTGTCGTGTTAAGGGTGTCCAAAATATGTTATTTAATCATTTCGTTCATTATTTTACTTGTATATACGGTATCTATGTGGCTACGCCACTGCAAGGAGTAATACATGAATATTCACCCGTTCTAATAACTTATAATCACAAAAGAATTTATAGTAACAATAATATACTCAATATAACTCTATGAACAATGAATCGCATTATAAGGATTTATGTCTAAAAAATATAAAAAGAGTAAAAGGATACATTTAAAACGTGCTTCTACCTTTATTTGGTCCAACTAACAAGGATTGAAAAAATTATATTCTTTTGAGTGCCACATGCAAAGCCAAGTTAGATTCAAGTCGTTTTCCCCTTTAGCTCCTCATGTGCTAACATTCATGCATCTAATTTATAACCAAACATATTATGATTTTTGGTCCTTAGTTGATACCAAAAATCATTTTTTTGTATTCATAATATATTCAACTAAGTGCATTTCGTATTTTAATAAAGATTGCGGGTAAGTATTTCTTTATTCTTAATTAGAGGTTTCGATTAGAGCTCAGCATAAATACATAATTTTTTTGTTAAGGAGTAATTTCTGGTCCCAGTGTAGAATTTTCCAATATGAATTTGGATTTAGTCAGACATTTATCATAAATTAAGAACTAAGGGGCCGTTTGGTTACCGTATAAGAGGCATCTTATTCATGTATAAAAAAATGTATTAGTTTTTACTATGTTTGGTATAAGTTTTGTATTAGGTAGAAAAGTCAACATGATTTGTACCATGTTTGGTTGATAGTAGGGGTGGGCATAAATATCGAAAACCGAAAAACCGAACCGAACCAAATTAATTCGGTTTTTCGGTTTTTCGGTTCGGTTTCGGTGTTTTTTTTTTCAAAATTTCGGTTTTTCGGTTCGGTATTCGGTGTCAGGGTAAGAAAAATTCGGTGCACCGAAAAACCGAAATTTTATTAACTAAATTTAAAATAATATTTTAATTTTATTAATTATATACTTGGTAACTTGTGTTTGTGAGTTGTGACTCCTATTGTTTTTTATTTGAATGAAGTTGAATATTAAGGCATTTTTAACTTTGTATTGTTTTAACTTTTAAGTTTCAAGTGTTGAATTCTTGGTTTAAATTGTTGGCTGCTATTACAAAGAGTGTTTGTTGAAACAAAAAATCGGAAAGAGAAAAAAAAACTTCTTTAGTTCTTTGTTGGAAACTTTAACTATTAAATATGTTAATTGATTATTTCGAGTTTTCAACTTTTATCTTTAGTTAAACGTTTTGATAATTTAATTTTCATTTTATTTTTTATTTGCTTGCACCGAAAAATCCATTTTAAAAACACCGAATTAAACCGAACCCGAACCGAAATATTTTGGTTTGGTATTTGGTGCACATTTTTTCAAAACCGAACACCGAAACACCTAACCAAAGTTTAAGAAAACCGAACCGAAGAACCGAATGCCCACCCCTAGTTGATAGGTTTTTAAATATTGTATAAAAGTTATTTATGTATTAATTTTATACGGTGTTTGGTTGCATTTTTTGTAATCCTACATAATTAATACCTACATAACTTATGAGGGAATCTATGTATAAGTTATGCAGGATAGAAGGTGGAATAAGTTATGTGGGTATTGGTTATACATGTATTAAAATGTTAAATTACACATTTATCCCTATTAATTTATTTTTAAATCTTTTTTTATTGAAAACTTTACATAACTATTCTATTTTCCTAACTATTTTTGTTTCTTATTTCTTTTTGTATACGAACAACTTTTTATTTGTTTTCATTTTGAAATCAAAATATAAATATTTTATTAATATTATGAATCAGAAAGTATAATTTTGACAACACATATGCTAATGATATATTAGCACTATATATTACTAAATATATTCCACATATTTAATTATCATGTATTATTATTTTTTATTTAGAATGTGAATTTATAATAATTCATATAGTTGGTATTTTTGTTTCTTATTTCTTTTTGTATACGAACAACTTTTTATTTGTTTTCATTTTGAAATCAAAATATAAATATTTTATTAATATTATGAATCGGAATGTATAATTTTGACAACACATATGCTAATGATATATTAGCACTATATATTACTAAATATATTCCACATATTTAATTATCATGTATTATTATTTTTTATTTAGAATGTGAATTTATAATAATTCATATAGTTGGTATACTAAAAATGTACTAACAATACATGCAACATATTGATAGAAATTTACATTATATAAAATAGGATAGTATTATGTACTTAATATTAATAATATTTTATTTTTATAAGCTTTAAACATTAAAAAATAGAGGAAAAAAACAGAATTCCTACTTAAGTATAGAGAAAATTCCTTTCTTTATTTTTTTAGAGAGAATTTATACTATTTGCTTGCTTATTTATTTGTAAATAATATATATTAATTTATATTAAATTCAATATTCAATAGTTAATAATTTATGTAATGTAATCTCTACATAACTAAATAATACCCACAAAACTAATACATGCATAACTAATACCTGCATAACTAAACCCTGCATAACTAATACCTGCATAACTAATACCTGCATAACTAATACCTGCATAACTAAACCCTGCATAACTAATACCTGCATAACTCTAACCAGTAACCAAACGGCCCCTAAATGTATATGGGTGGATAGGAGGGGGTTGCTTGGAGCAACTCTCACCTTCAAGCTTAAGATCGATGTTGTGAGTTCGAGTTACGAAGAGAGCAAAAAGAATGAAAAATCCTAGAGAGGGGCAAAAAAAAGATATATATGAGAGGCTCATTAAGATCGGTGGCGTAAAGTCAACTTTAACGGGAGGTTTTATTTTTTCTGTTCAATATGATTTAAAAGAATTAAACTATAAATCTGTTATAAGTAAAAAATGGACCTCATCCTCCTTAACTTGAGGTTTTGAGTTTGAATAATGAAACATATTTGAATAAGTTTTGATCATTAAGATTTTGAACAAAAAATTTAATATCATTAAGATGTATTTTTGTGTAAATATTTTTTACCATCACTTTGTCCACAACCACTGATCATCACGAATAACCACCTTTATTATCACAACTATAATTGTCGTCGCCAATCAGCAACCACCACCACCAACCACCTTGCCATCACAATCACTATTGATAATTATCACCGTTGCCAATCAATACTGTCACTCGCTACCACATTTATCGCCTTCGTCGTTATAATTATATTCATTGTCATCACCATCGTCGTCATCACCTCCGCCATCACTATCAGACACAACCATCGCTGCAACCAATCCCTACTAAGTACTACCAATTATCTCCTTAGTCACCCGCTACCACCATCATCATTATTATCTATCATACATTTTTCAGACACCACTTATGCTGATATTATCAACTTCTAACATCAACCAATTCCACCATCATAATCATCGCCATTATCATTACCACGTCAGTCACTACAACACCAAACATCTCTAACATCACAACTAGCATTCACTAACACCAATTATCACCTACACATCGTCAATTACTACACATTTTTGAACCACCACCAAATACCAACATTAACCAACTCCACATCACAACCACTACCACTACTATCAACTATCAACTATCATTATCGCGCCAATCATTACAGCATCAATCACCTCCACCAATACAATTTTTACTACCCGTAAATATTTTTTAATTAAATAATAATTTTATTCTATTTTCTAAAAAAAATTATTTACTTTTTATTTAAACTATATATATTTATTAGTATATTTATAAATAAATGATAAATTATATATATCAAGATATTAAAAAACAAACAGTTTTAAACCTTCAATATTCAACTATAAAAACACAATCCAGATCAGGAGCAACAAATGGGAAATGGAGAAAAAACAATTGTTTGAAAGGGAGACTCACTGACAGAGTCTTCTTTCCACACTCAGATATCTTAAAACTTCCAAGGGGACTTTTTCACTTTTTTTCTGTGTCACATTGTGACACATACCTAAAAGCTTATAGCTACAAACAGCCTACAATGGCTACAGTGTTGTGTAGTGCCATAAATACAGGGCATGAATTATATAATATAGTATAATATTACTACAACAACAAAGTAGGAATAATAAATTATACCAGTGGTACTATTACTAGTAAAGACTAAAACAGTAGTTCCCCTAGATTGAGCTAACAGTTGAGCAATCTATCACTTTCTATAATCTTCCTTCAAATCTTTTGAGGGTCCCTCTTTCTTTCTTTACTGCTTTGAATACTTGAACAGAGTCTCACTGAAAAAAAAAAGATCTGTACCAAAAAAGCTGCTTGATTTACTGTGCTTTTTCCTTTAGGGTTTCAAGATTTTACTTGGGAACTTGAAGATCTGTTTCAGTTTTGATGTAACTAGTTTGTTCTGTAGTTTCTTTGGAGAAAAGGGTGTTTTGGGTTTTTTTCTTGTTTTTGGTGTTTTCTTGATTTGTCAGTGATCTAGGACAAGTATGAAGGAGCTGACATTGTTGGTGTTTAGTTGTGGAAGTGGGGTTGGATGAGAAATATGTTTGCCTGCGTCTTTGTTTTTGCTTAGGGTGGGGGGGCCAGACTAGTGCCAAAGTTTTCATCTTTGGCTTTCTTTTTGCTCTTTTATATATATTTGGGCCTTTTCCTTTTTAACTTTTTTTGAGTTAGTTGATTTGAGGAAATGAGGGTATCTACTTCTGGCTTCAATCCTCAGCCTGAGGAAGGTGTGTTTTTTTCTGTCTTATTTATTTTTGTCATTTTTTGTTATTGAGCTTGAATTGAAGTATTCTTTGTAATGTATGATGAGTAATTTTTTTTTTTTTTTACTTGGGAGTTTTAACATTTTTTATGTTTGATTATGGCAGAAGGGGAGAAGAAATGTCTGAATTCAGAGCTGTGGCATGCTTGTGCAGGGCCACTGGTCTCTCTTCCACATGTAGGAACCAGAGTAGTGTATTTTCCTCAAGGGCATAGTGAGCAGGTTAGTAATAGAACTTATTTTTTTTATGAAATGGGGGTAGGGGAAGGGAAAATAGAACCAACTGATCTACTAAGATTCCCCGCGGTAGAACTTAGTTATGCCATAAACTCATAAAGTTAATTAAAGCATAGTTCTTTGACATGGTTGGTTGTAAATTCTTATGTTCTGGTTCTTCATGGTGATGCTTCATTTGAACTCTAAACTTCTTTTTTTCCTTTCATTTAATTGTGGGTTATGGGTATAAATAACCTTCAATATTTAACCTGTGCCACATGAGGTATGCTACTATTTTGTAATTTTGATGTCTGTCTGTCAAGCCTTCTGGGGTCTTTGAGCTTGTTGTTGAAGGGGTTAACTATTTTTGCACTTCCAGGCATGTTGTGCTTATGTTTTTCTGTCAAGGTGATGTCCCTACATGTCGGAAGTATATATAGGCCAGAAATCTTTCTTTCCAACTCTGGAGAACTAAGAAATTCCCAATTGTGTTATTCATCTTGGCGAACAGAGCTGCGCTAGTGTTATGTAAAACAAACATTATTTAGTTATTGATATAGTCCTATTTTATTAATTTGTGAGTTTCTAATTCATTAAGCTATTTCCTAGGTTTGATCTTGTTTTTCATATAAGTCTGCATATTTGGAAATTAAGATGTTGTTTGGCTAATTTTCTATGCAACAAAGAATAGAATGATCCATTGGATTCCTAGAACTTCTCATAATTATTGGTGATATGGCGTTACTTGAAATACTTTGTACTGGTTATTTAGTTTTGTATAGCTTGTAGACTAGTGGTAGGCACCTTTAATCTTTATGAAAGTCTTATAGGTTGCTGCATCCACAAACAAGGAAATAAATGGTCATATCCCAAACTATCCTGGATTACCGCCTCAACTTATTTGTCAGCTTCACAATGTGATCATGGATGTAAGTTTGACCCTATGCATTCTCTTTTGTGTGAAAAAAAATCATGAGTTTTGGAGTGTTACCAGTGGGTAGAAATTGAAGAATTTCTAAATTACAGGCAGATGTTGAGACTGATGAAGTATATGCTCAAATGACTTTGCAGCCACTAACTCCAGTATGTTACATTCATCAATTCATTTGTTTTGTTTTGAAATTATTTGCAAGTGCTAATTGACTATTTCTCCATAGCAAGAGCAAAAAGATGTGTGCCTTCTACCAGCTGAACTTGGGACCCTGAGTAAACAACCAAGTAACTATTTCTGCAAAACATTGACTGCAAGCGATACCAGTACCCATGGTGGATTCTCTGTCCCTCGACGTGCTGCAGAAAAAGTTTTCCCTCCTCTTGTAGGTCCCATCAGTTGCACTCATCAGCATTTTTTCCCTTTTTCTTTTTACTTGAAGTGTTTCATGAGCATTTGGTTTTAAGATATCCTGCTAGTGGGTGTTTGACTGACGCAAGTTATATCTTGCTCTTGCAGGATTACTCGCAACAGCCTCCTGTGCAAGAGTTGATTGGTAAAGATCTTCATGGAAATGAATGGAAGTTCCGGCATATATTTCGCGGTGAGTTTCTGTACATGGAGTTGTTAGAGTAGTATTACAGTGAAAGACATTGTTACAATGTTGTCATGGTGGTTGGTACCTTGATTTAAATTGGCTATGCTGAAAGTTCTTGGGGATTTTATATACACTGCATTATATGAAGTTTGAATTCACTACATTGTGGCGGGAAGTTTATGATGCAACCAATATACTTGCTGACTTCTGATTCCCAATTTCCTAAAAACAAATTCTGAATGCCAATTCCCCGCTGTAAAACTGATCTTACTGTGATAAATGCAATGACTACACCAATGGGTGAGTGACCCAGTTCCCTGGCCGAATAGACCTTCTGCAGAGTGAGCTAGTGACTATATAATACCTTGTACTGGCGGTTAAAACTCTGTTAACCTCTTATTTATTAGAACAGAAAAACTTCACCCTTTTCTTTTAGCTTCTAAAGCACTGAAGATGACACAAAGAAAAAGTTGAAAATTGAGAATTCTTGTTTACCTCTTAAATTAAATGAAGAACCTTGTGAAGTAGTAAATGATTGTTTTGACTTAGGTTCTGTTGTCTCTTTTCTCTGATGTAGATTCCATTATGGATGCAATCTGTTTTTTTTCCTAGTTATTATCCTCTTATTGTAAGGCAAGAGGTTCTGGATTCTAGTGTTGAGAATTTCTGATTGCAGTGCTATGATTTATGAAATTGGACACTAATGATTTAATTTCTCGTACTTAGGCCAACCAAAGAGGCATCTCCTGACGACAGGATGGAGTGTGTTTGTAAGTGCGAAGAGACTTGTTGCAGGCGACTCAGTTATCTTTATCTGGTAGAGAAATATTATCCTAGCTATTGCAGTTCCTTTTAAAAGTTTCTGTAAACCATTTAAGACTCATAGTTGATGTGTATATGTGTTTATAAATTGTATGTATCTGAGCTGCAGATGCAAACAATATGACTATTCTGTTGCTTGTCTTGTATATCCAATAAGGAGGCTGCCGATTAAATGGATTTGTTATTTGTCTTTCCTTATAGGTGCACATTGAGTAGGTGGTTCTGTTGGGTCTGTTACATTTGCCTATGGTCTCCACGTTTGTGTTGTATACTGGGCAAATCTAAATATTTACTGCTCGAAAATTTTACAGCCAAGTATAATATATAAAGTTCATGAAGTTTAGGACTGGTTAACAATTTTTACCTGTCAGCATGCAGTCTATATTGGGTGATGGGTGCTGGTGTACGTCTTGCATCATTTTGCAATTAATAAACGGGTGATGGGTGCTGGTGTACTTCTTGGATCATTTTGCAATTAATAAACTATCTTGTTTCATCCTCTCAATTTTTTAGATCAATTTTTCTACCTTCACAAGGTAGGGGTAAGGTCTCCTCACTTGTGGGATTACACTGGATATATTGTTATTGTTGTAATTTTATCTGGCTAAATTCTGTCATCTCCCATCAGGAATGAAAATAATCAATTGCTTGTGGGGATACGACGTGCCAATCGTCCGCAAACTGTTTTACCTTCCTCGGTATTGTCAAGTGATAGCATGCACATTGGTCTTCTAGCTGCAGCAGCTCACGCAGCTGCAACAAATAGCCGGTTTACAATATTTTTCAATCCAAGGTAAAGGTTGCATTTCTAGTTTACTAATGGACTTAAGTTCACATTTGACATTTTAGCTTTTCAATTTCAGGGCTTGTCCATCAGAGTTTGTCATACCTCTCGCTAAGTATGCTAAAGCAGTGTATCATACGCGAGTTTCTGTTGGCATGAGGTTCCGAATGCTATTTGAAACAGAAGAATCAAGCATCCGTAGGTAGGTATAATCTTCTAGAATTTTTTTGCAAGCATTCCGAATTACAAGGTCAGTTGGAGAACCAAATCTTTTATTGATAAAGAGGGACAATATATTGAAATGGGAGGGGGTGAGCCAGGGGCTAGTACCAATTTCTCATAGAGTTTGGTGTGAAAGTATTACAAGGCATCTTTGAAAATTATAGCCGACTTAGTCTAAAAATGTTCTTGTTAAAATAAGGGAAACATTAGGAGATCATAATTTTGGAGGGAGCTGCTGTCTAAATCCCTCCTCCCCAAAAAACGTTGTGGGGAACTTATCTTGTTTGAAAGAAATGGAAATCCTTATTGTTATATTGGTTTCAATCTAGGACGATACGGATTTCGGAGTTGTTTATGTTCTTTATCAGAAAAGGAAAAAATTAGAGTTGTTTATGATTCTGTTTTTTCTGCCATCTATTTTTGCCATAGTTCGTGATCATTTCCTAAGAGAAAGAAGATAAACTCTCTTTTCTGTTTGTTATCCCCTTTTTCTCTCTAATTGATACAAATAGTTTAATCATGTGAATATCTTTGGTCTCAGGTATATGGGCACAATTACTGGCATCGGTGATCTAGATCCTGTTCGTTGGCCAAATTCTCATTGGCAGTCTGTAAAGGTTAGTTCATAGCAGGTGGTCATTTAGTGTTAAATAATACATTGAAACTATGGCTACTTAAATCCTTTTAGTACTCGTGGATTTCTCATGTGCATGATGTCCATTTTGGTTTAGAATTTCATCATTGATCCTCTTAACATGCAGGTTGGATGGGATGAATCAACTGCAGGGGAGAGGCAGCCTAGAGTTTCTCTGTGGGAAATTGAACCTCTGACAACCTTTCCAATGTATCCATCTCCTTTCTCCCTTAGGCTGAAGCGGCCATGGCCACCTGGACTGCCTTCATTTCCTGGTCTGATATATTTTGCTGTTGTTACCGGGGGGATATCTGTATGCATCAATTTGATTCAGTTCTAATTTTAGCTGTTCACTATCTTCTCATCCATTCAGGTCTATCAAATGGTGATATGACTATGAATTCTCAACTTCCATGGCTGCACGGTGGCATGGGTGATCAGGGGATACAATCACTTAATTTCCAGGGATTTGGTGGTACTCCATTCATGCAGCCAAGGTTTGATGCTTCTATGCTAGGTTTGCAGCCTGACATTTTGCAAGCAGTAGCAACATTAGATTCTTCTAAGCTTGCAAATCAGCCACTTATGCAGTTCCAACATATCCCTAGTGGTTCAGCATCTTCGATTCAGAGCCAGCTTTTGCATCCATCCAATTTGCAACATACTTTCCTCCAAGGCCTCCCGGAAAACCAACTAATATCTCAGGCACAGATGCTGCAGCAGCAATTGCAGTGCCACCAATCTTATAATACTCAGCAACAACAGTTGCAGCGCCAGCAATTGTATCATGATCAACAACTTCAGGAACCCCATCAAGTACACTTGCAGCGTCAAGATCAGCAGCAAACCAAGGCTCAATTGTGTTCAGCTACTCAGTCACAGCTTTCTCATTTACAGGTCTTAGGTTCAACAGGTTCTCAACAAACATATTCTGATATAGTTGGTAAACATATTAATACATCTAACAACAGTTCCACCATGCAAAGTCTCCTGAGTTCATTTTCCCGTAATGGAGCATCCACTTTCCTGAACATGCCTGAAACCAACTCTCTAGTGTCTCCTTCCTCATCATCAAAGCGGATTGCTCTAGAATCTCAGATCCCTTCACGAGCTCCATACATAGTGACACAGGCTGAAGAATTGATGGTGCCTAATACTAAGGTCACAGATTTTTCCACTTTGTTTTCACCAAATCCTGGCAAAGAAGTTTTGGATTATCAAGCTGTAGCTGATAGCCAAAACAATGCGCTATTTGGAGTTAATGGCATGTCAAACCTGAAGGGTAACAGTCCGGAGAATGGATCTTTACCTGTGCCTTATGCTACCTCTACGTTCACAAATACAGTGGGTAGTGAGTATCCTGTTAATTCAGACATGACAACTTCAAGTTGTGTAGATGAGTCAGGTGTCTTGCAGTCCTCAGAAAATGTGGATCAAGCAAACTCACTAACAGAAACCTTTGTTAAGGTGAGTGTATAATTTGCTGTGAGAAATATGGAACCTTTTATTTATTGATGATTTAATGGCGCATATTTTTATATTAAAAAAAACATCTAAAAGTTGGGAATATTTGCAAATAATGTCTTGATTCACGTTTCTTGGTTCTGGCAGGTTTACAAATCAGAGTCCTTTGGACGATCACTGGATATCTCCAAATTTAGCAGCTATAATGAGCTGCGAAGTGAGCTTGCTCGCATGTTTGGCCTTGAAGGCCTGTTGGAGGATCCTGAGAGATCAGGCTGGCAGCTTGTATTCGTTGACCGTGAGAATGATGTTCTCCTCCTTGGCGATGACCCCTGGCAGTAAGTATCCAACCACTTGTTTTCTGTGGCAGGCTTGCTCCTACCACAACATTTTTTTTGTGTGCGTTGGAGAGGGGACGGGGTGGTTCTGTGTAGATTCCGCTTAAGTCAAATTATTGTCCTCGCCAATAGTTCGATATGTGAGGTTTTTGGGATAGTCTTCTGATGTTTTCTTACGGCCTTCGAGAAATCAGTTTAGATTGGGGCACCTCTAAAACCACTTGGAGGAAAAAGCTACATAGGCAAGTGACATCTCCAGTAACTTCGTTTACGGAGAGAGCTCGTAGTCGCTTCCTCTTTGGCTTACACTTTTGAACTTCCACAGATTATTAGTTTCTGCTCCTCTTTAGACATTATGAGCAGCTTTTGGTCTATTACTGCTATTTGAAACCGATCATAGTTTCCACTTGAAATACTGCCGATTGCATTGCTCAGCTACTTAAAGATATCAACTCTATCGTTTTATATCATCATATTTCCCACTAACACTTTTTCCGAGTATGCTTATTATACTATATATACTGACAATGTAGATTTATTTTTGAACAGTTTTTCTTCAATGCTATTGCGTATTTGTTAAACGTTTTAGTTATTACATTTTTAACTAATCTCTATCTTGCTGCAGTGAGTTTGTGAACAGTGTTTGGTACATCAAGATACTCTCTGCACTTGAAGTGCAGCAGATGGGCAAAGATGGCCTCGACCTACCAAGTGCTGGGAAAACACAGAGGATCACTAGCAATGGCAATGGCTGCGATGATTTCATGAACCGGAACCACTCGTGTAATATTATGAACGGAATACCCTTGGGGTCACTTGACTACTAATTAGGTTGCTTGGACACTCCCAAAATGTTATCGCACCTGTGTTGGATCCTCTGAAAATGCACAACTGTTGGAGGATACGACACACACTCGTTGGTAATTTTGACGAGTCTGAGCAACATAAGCTACTAATGAACAAGAACAACTAAGTGATCCCTAAGGTAAATGTACCATGTAGCTGCTAATATCAGCAATTCTTTGTACCTTGTTCAATCAATGTTATTTTGTCATGTATCTCTTCTACCTAAAAAGAAATGGGGTCAAGTCTCATTTGAACCTTGTAAACCAGATAATTATCAATGTAAATTATGTAGTGTTTGTTGTTATTCCTGTGGAAGTACCTTCAGAGACAACTGTACAAATAGTGTGACTAGCTGAAGCAATGTCCTTTCTACCTGTTGTATTTGAGAATAGACTGATTGCTTACAAGATCTTGTGCTCAAATTTAAGACAGGTGAACTTGAATTTGTTGGTGCATGATACTTCCTCGGTCTCAATTTGTTTGTCTTACTTTCTTTTTTCGGTCTGTTTAAAAAAAGAAAGGCACTTTATTTTTTTGATAACTCTTTAGTTTCAACTTTTCACGTGACATGTTTAAGTCTTTAAGACCACAATGTTAAAGAGCATTTTGGATAATACATAGATAGATACTTCCTCAACTAACAACTGAACACTCCAAATTTGAGTATGCACATCTAGACACCTCAACTTGTCTTCATTGTGTCGGTTGAACATTCCAACTTATAAAATGATCATTTTGACACTTTCAAAATGTATGTGTCACGATAGTGTCGGGTGTCCATGAGAAACAATGGGGATGAGTTGGAGTGTTTAGTTGTCAATTTAGATCAAGTTGAGGTGTCTAGATGTGCACTTTCATAGTTGGAGTTCTTACTTGCTAGTTGAGGCCAAGTTTGAGTGTCTGTTTATGTGTTATGCCTACATTTTATATATGTATCTTTAATTTAAGATCCTAAGATTCAAGTTTGAGTGTATGTTTATGTGTTATGCCTACATTCTACGTATCTTTAACTTAAGACCACAATATTCAAAAGTCTTTTTTATTATTTTAAATTTCTTGCCAAACAAAATCAAACAAATACATAACCGTTTTACTTAGTAAATAATACGCGTTAGTTACCCAAAAAAAACTCAGATAAGTAAATTAAAACTGAGGGACATAGGGAGTATAATATTTTTATCCAGAGATTTAAGCTTTATATACTGACAATTACTTATACTAATATTTAATAAATATTCTAAGTTTTACTTTGCTAGAATTGGCCTAACACTAAACAATATGTGGAAAACCAGCCCAGGAGTAGATCCACAGTGCAAGCAGTAAGCTCTGGGTTTGGTGTAGACTAAAATGTGTTATAAATATGTACAAATATTAAATTTCGAATCCGGTTATTAGAGCGCACTTAAGGTCATGATAACAAATTTTCTAATTCATAAATTTCAAATCTTGGATCCGTTCCAAAACAATTCTGTTGCTACCTAACTTTTTCACCACTCAGTGATAACAAGATTGATCCCCACCTATGCTTCCAACTGAACTATAAGGCTACATAAACACTTTAAGTCTAAACAAGGACTGGTAGTTGCACCTGTTCTGTTCACCTTAGTGAATTTTGTACAAACATAGTTACATCTACTCACATTTTGTTCCTCTCAATGCATATAAGGTTGCATTGTTGTTAAAAGACAAAAGACAGTGAGAACAATGGAGAACCAAGAGTCATTGCTACCTAGTATACTTCACTCAACAGCCAAGTTATCAGACATATCATCAGACGAAATCGAAGAGTTCTTGGAACACAAGAATGTGTGTTTCAAGGTGTATCTCAAGTTGTTTGCTTGGGAATCAAGGCTACTTTGGCTTCTTTCTGGGGCTGTTATTATAGTCTTGATTTTTAACTACATGCTTGGCTTTGTCACACTTATGTTTGTTGGACATTTAGGTTCATTGGAGTTAGCTGGTGCTTCCATTGCTAGTGTGGGAATTCAAGGCCTTGCTTATGGTGTTATGGTATGAATTTAAGTTATATATACTAATAGTGTAAATACACTATCTGATAGCTGCAGATTTGGCTACGATTTTTACAACTTTACCAATTAATACTTATTGTAGGGATTTACTTATAATTACCTTATAAGTGATCTGATTTTGTTGATGTAAGGGTCATCCTGGTGCATGAAGCATCCTGCATTCACATAGGATCTAGAAAAGGGCAACACCCCAAGGGGTTGTGTTGGTTTACATCGTCAATGATAGAACTTAACTCATAAAAAGTTATAAAGATTGTTAAGAGTTTCATATAGGTATCGATGATGCACTCGTTATTTCAAATTTTGGATTCGCCTGTATAATGTCACTTTTGAGCTTTTCTTGACAACAGTTGGGCATGGCAAGTGCTGTTGAGACAGTTTGTGGCCAAGCATATGGAGCAAAGAGATATGCAGTTATGGGAGTGATATGCCAAAGAGCAATTTTAATTCATCTTGGAGCAGCTTTTCTCCTCTCATTTCCTTACTGGTTCTCAGGACCATTGCTTAAAGCAATAGGCCAATCAGAGACCATTTCTGAGCAAGGCGAAATATTCGCCCGCGGATTGATCCTTCAGCTATATGCATTAGCTATAAGTTGTCCAATTCAGAGGTTTCTGCAGGCACAGAACATTGTTAACCCTTTGGCTTATATCGCGGTTTCCGTGTTCATTGTGCATGTTGTGATCACTTGGCTGGTGGTTAATGTCTTAGAATATGGTTTATTTGGAGCTGCCCTCGCGCAGAGCTTCTCGTGGTGGTTGTTGGTCATTGCGCAAGGTCTTTACGTCGTTTTTAGTCCTTTGTGCAAGGAAACTTGGACTGGTTTCTCCATGAATGCTTTCAATAGCATTTGGCCTTACTTCAAGCTAACTGTTGCCTCTGCTGTCATGTTATGGTAATTGGTTCATATCTTACCAACTCCCTTGACCCGGCCCATTTGCCCATTTAAGTCGACCCTTTAACCAGCCCGACCCACCTGATGTATTAACCAATCCAGTCCCTTTAAAAAGAGGGCCGGACCGGCTTCACATATGCCAGTTCATCCACGGACAACCCGGCCCAGCCTGGTTAACTGTAACCGGCCTCTATCAACAAATATCCCAAAAACACACACTTGCGTTTGCCCAAAATCCCGTTCCCTCTCAACTACACCTAACAAGGGTCAGGGTCGACCCACAATCCAGCCCATTTAACCATTTTCGACATACACCTTAATTTGACCCGACACACCTCATGCATTAACCTATACGGTCCCTCTAAATAAGGGGCCTGGGCGGGTTTTGCATATGTGACCTGTTAAGTAGACCAGGCCCGGGACTGTTTGGTGTCCCTCAGCCCGGCCCGGGGCCTATCGGTGTCCAACGGCCTGGCCCGGCTAGTTAAACTAAAAATCCCCATGATCAGCAGCCAGTATCAACAAATATACCACAAACTAACACTGGCTTTTGTAAAAATTATGTTCAAGTAATAATTCTTGATTTTTTTTCTGAAATGTAGCTTGGAGATATGGTACTTCCAAGGCCTAGTGCTTGTATCAGGGCTACTTCCCTATGCTACAATCTCACTGGACTCCATCTCTGTTTGGTAATTTAAAGAAAGAAAAAACCTCCTTTCTTTCTTTGTTTCCATAAATGACTTTTTTCAGATGATGCTCATAACTTTTAGTGACCATAACAGCATGAATTACTGGAACTGGGATATGCAATTTATGTTGGGACTAGCAGCTGCAGCCAGGTATTTATACATCAGACAGCCTACATTCTTGATGAACGATTGAAATAGCCGGAGTATGTATAATCCATGTATAATATATGTGTATATCGGTTAGGAAAAGTAAACAGTGAATCCTGCTGGCTATTTGTGTAAGCATCCCATAATAGTTTGCTAGTTGCACATGAGGAATCAGTTCATTTCAGAGCTAATAGAGACGTTATTATATCAATATTAACATATTGATTGCCAATGGTCTATCAGAAACAACCTCTTTAATTACCTGCGTACATCCTACCTCCCCAGACCCTACTTGTGAAATTACACTAGGTCTGTTGTTGTTGTTAACGTATTGATTAATTCACGTACCTGCAGTGTTCGAGTTAGTAATGAGCTTGGAGCAGGACATCCGAGGGTCGCTAAAATGTCGGTTATTGTAGTGAACATGACAAGTATCATGTTCAGTACAATTCTCTGCATTATTGTGCTGATATTCAGAGTTGGATTAAGCAAACTCTTTACAAGTGACTCTCAAGTCATTGAAGCTGTCTCTCATTTGACTCCATTACTTGCCATTTCTGTTTGGTTGAATGGCATTCAGCCTATTCTCTCTGGTAAACAAGCCCTTAACATGCTGGCTCTTTGTCAAACCGTTTCGTTATAGAGTTTAAGTTCTATGCATTGACAGTGAAAAGAATATAGTACTTAAAAGACAATTACAGATAACCTTTATAATTACAGTCAAACCTCTTTATAACAACGTTGTTTGTTCGGACAGTATTTTGGCTGCTATAACGAAATGCTGTTATGGTAAACATATAATATAATATAGCATGAAAGCTGGTTCGAAAGAAAACTTAGCCGTTATAATGAATATTGTTATAAAAGATGATTGTTATAGAAAGGTTTGACTGTATATTGATTGATAACTTGAAGCATGTTAAGCTATTCTAATACTACACGAAATATTTACACTATCAGTGTATATAAGTTAAATCGTTTATCAAAATTCTTAAGTTTTCTTGAACGTAATTTCTTGCAAATTTTAGGTGTGGCTGTTGGAAGTGGATGGCAAGGTGTGGTAGCATATGTCAATCTAGCTACTTACTATTGTATTGGCCTCCCAATTGGATGTGTTCTTGGCTTCAAAACAAGTTTGCAAGCAGCAGTATGTTTTTTTCCTATCCTCTTAACATAATTGGATAACCAGACGCGCAAGTTGATCTAGACACCATAATTATCAATAATACAAAATAACAACAACTACGCCTCAGTTCCATACAAGCCGGAGGCTACACATAGAAAATGAGTGTTGTTTTTCTTCTTTTTGACAGGGAATATGGTGGGGGATGATTGTTGGAGTTATCCTACAAACATTCAGCTTGTTTATTTTAACTGCCAGAACAAACTGGAATACTGAGGTAACTTAGTTGCTGCTCCATTTTTAGTACTACATTCTACGTTTATAAGTCGTAAGTTATATTCAAGCACAGACAGAGGGAGATCTAGAGCTGGTTCAATGAGTTCAGACAACGAACTCACTGACTATAAATCTTAGATTCGCCTCTACACTATAGTAGGCATGCTTCAAATGAGTCTTCTTCCAATGGGAAGTTCGGGGTATATTTCATTGTTCCTAGATCGGTATAAAACAAACCATGTTAGAATTTTTCGATTAATGGAATGGAATAAAGTTGGGTCGGGGAAGAAAAAGACAGACGTTTTATGGTCTGAATTTAGCCGGACCCCAAATGTGGACAACGTCTTAGGGCTAGGGAGATCGGAGACCCTTAGATTCGATTGGTATTGATTCCCAGCACTATGCAGCATTTTTCCGGAGTGCAGTCTAATACTAATCAAGTGGACATACATAATACCAAAAGCGGATTCAGGATTTGAAGTTTAGGGGTTCGTATAGAGACCTCAACTCCTCAAGAACTCATACTCTCATAGTCAAAACATTTATAGATATTTAGTGATTCTCTTCACATATATACTCAGGATGTGAACAAAAGCTACTGAATTTCCGTAAATCCATATGTTGTACTCTACATCCGCCTCTGCTTGTAACCAACTTAAAACTCTCAACTTGAATATTTCAGGTTGCAAAAGCTGCTGATCGTTTGAAGGAAGCTGGAAATAGAGAAAATGAAGATCTTGGAGACAGCCCTTGAAGAGACTCCAAATTCTTTTAAGATCATTTTTGGATAGACGGCTTAAGGAAAAGCATAACAAAACAGTCCAGGAAAAGATGTAACAGAAGTGAAGAAGCCACGGCAAAAAACTAACGATAGCATGACAAAGCATTCTAAACAGAATAATACTATAAACGAAGTACAAGAAATAACAGATAGTAACAGAAATTGAACAAGAAGAAACTACTTACGACGACTAGTATGGAAGGATAAGTGAGAGAACTCTCAAGTACCTTCTAGCCTTTGATGATAATCCTTGTATTCCATAGCTTCCTATCTATGAGAATAGGTAGTTCATTAAAATGCAAAAGAATGGCAAGTGTTTCTAGTATTTGGTAGTTAAAAGGTCACCAGAAGATCAACAAATCTTACAGCTATATTTGTGTTGTGAAATGATTACTAATGCATCTGCCAATATGAAAAGAAATTGCCTTGGAAAACATATACGCATCATAACACGAAAATAAGGTAATTCATCATATAATTCTTCTTAAACACAACAATTCGCCGAGGTATTATGAACAAGTATCACCAAATGCTGCAATTCACAGCATTGTATAACTAAAAAGATGTTCTCTATTTGCCCAATTCACCTGGAAATGCTAAATCTTCGACAAGGAATGGCTACCCTAAAAACACATTTAGAAACCCTGTGATTTCAACAATTCTTCGCTTAGCAGCCAGCAAAACTGTGATGGCTCAATCCCATGTCTCAACTAAATTAAAATGTTTCCGTGTAAAGGAACCTAAGAGTTACATTCTGGATATCAAAATGGGAATGAGTGTTTCCTCATCCATGGCTGGCTGGAAAATATCCAACTCTCCATGTCGCTCCAGGACACGCATCCTGCAGTCCTCAGCAGCCAGCAATCCAGTTGAATATGCACCGTGTACAGAACCTGGGTAATCAGCACTCGTTGCCTCCCCAGCAAAGAATAGGTTATCTACCGGTATTCTAAGCTTTTCATATAGATCATGGGGCTTCCCAACAGTATCATAACTATATGATCCCAGTGAGTTTATGTCTGTACCCCAGTGAGAAACAAGATACTGAATCTGCATCAGGACCAGCAGAATAAGATAAGAGTTAGATATTGTAATTATCATGAAAATATTAGCGAAATTGAAATGGTTTTATAACAGGGAAAGATGACTCAAACTATAATTTCTTCTTAGAGTGTTGAAATCGATACTGTAACCTACCGAGCTACTTCAGTTATCACTCAAATGAGCCAAAGGCTATTCTTTTTGATAAAGGTCCCACTTATTGCCACAGGTAACATGAAAGTTGACACAAATCACAACAATTAAATAGACAATTTGTACGGATCTTGTTTAGATATTGGTGTACGACATAATTTAAAAAACGTTTATGCAATTTGATTAAATATATCATATTAGACAAACAAAACCAATGACCCAAGGAAAAAAAGAAGCAGAAAGATCATGTAAAGAATTCTTCAGAGTTCAGACAATTAGTCAGGCTTCTTCCACTTTGAAGTTCGGAGAATAATTAAACTAGAGGAAATTTCCATTACTTAAACTGCCGGCCACTAATATCTTGACCAAGAGGCAATCAACACACATAACAAAGAGTTTATTCGCAGGATGATACTAGGCAGACAAAACAGAGAAGGAAATTTCCAGAGCAACTCAATAAAGTAAAAACCAAGGGACATGGGAGCAAGAAAGGGAGGCAAGAAAGGAAGTGTAGCATTACAGGAGCAGTCGCATTGGGAAGAATCCTCTTAAGTTGAGTAAATGCAAAATTAGCAGCAGCCTCATCAGACAGTTCTCCAATGTCACGGGCCAGTTGCCCAGCAGGCATATAAACAAGGACAGGATGGCCAGTAGCTTTGTGAAGATTAAGAAAGTAACTGCACTCATATGAGCTTTCTGCAACTACTCCCAAGAACTCAACATTTGGCCAGAACACATCTTGAAAGTGCAGAATAATCTTGTTCTCAATTCCTACACCAAGTTCTTTAATGGCAGCCTCTTTCCACTCAGGTAATCTAGGTTCAAACTTGATACAATTTGATTTCAGAACACCAAGAGGAACAGCAATGATGGCAGCATCGGCTACAAAAGTACTCCCATCCTCAACTGTTACCTTCACACCATTATAACGTCTAACAATTTCTGTAACCCTGAGGAATGATTCCAAAAATAAATGAGTGAGTATCCCTTGTTTCTGGGGAAGGGGGAGGGGGAGATGTCAGGGAGGTATTCCTTACCTGTGACCTAAGCGAATGTCAAGCCCTTTTGCTAGTGTATTGATGACAGGCTTATATCCCCGGACCATAAGACCATGCCCACCAGGAAGCAATTCTTCCTGTATAGCACAATCACAAATCTTAAGGCAAAACTTCAAACTACACTTCCAAAGTCAATAAACTATACTAACTCTATTTGATATTTTTCCTGTCAAACTTTACAAATAGGAAAGCAATTATTACAATCACACATATTTTATACAAGGGCATTTTCAGAGCTTCAGACATCTTAGATGATCATTTTGACACAGGTATTAGCCTATTAGGAGATCTAGACTTTCCTGAGCTGATGTAATCCCTTCACATAAACCAGCTACAAGTAGAACTCAAATGTTAAATAGACAATCAATAGATACTCTTTTGGCCTATTTTATGTGACATAATTTTATTAGGCATAGAGCTTACTAAAGTAACTTGACTTATTGTATTAGTAACAATAGAAGAAAATACTACAGTAGTTGATAAGTGTTATATGGAAACATCATATCATTGTTTAACTTAGTTCGAATCCTTGAAAGAAGTGAGACTTGTATGGAACAGTACTATAAACATGAGCCAGACATCTTAAACATCCCAACATGACGAGTTTGTGGGATTGAAGGACTGGAATGAAAGCTTGTGGACAAAGATAACACTGGTTAAAGGCATAAAACTGATGGCATAATTCTTCAGAGCGAGGACCTGGAACTGCAGATAATGCCTGCGGCTGTTTTTGTACACTGAAATTATTTATTCTCTTGGCCAATCATCTTTCTAATTAGTATCTTCTTTGTGAAAGTTGTATTGAATTTCTATATCGGCAATTTCAGTCTCTCAGCCAAGTGTCCTGCTCACCAACATTTTTTGTATCTCTATATTGTCAAGAGGTTTTTTTTTCCTCATTCCCAAGATATCTTTACTTACTAAGTAATTAGACCTATACTACACAAATAACACAGACCCCATTTGGTAACAGGAAAGACAGAATGAGGTTCTCTTTCTGAACAAGCTGTCGTTTCAGGTGTATACTATGGTGAGACCTAGAAACAGTCCAAATGTCTCTGGAAGACAATAGTCAACGAGAACATAAGCATTCCTCCAACAAGTAAGCTCTGAAGAAAAAGAGTCAAAAGGAAATTAACCTGGTCCCAACACTTGAGTGATATGGTATCTGCATCCGCAGCAAACCAGCCTTCCATTCTGCATAGGTACCACTGCAACACCTTATGACCAAGGCCATTCAACCTGTATTAACAGTATTTCTCTTAGTGAAAAATTATTCTCTTTTTTCCTCTTTAATTGATTTGGGGAGAGGTGGTCAATATGTTGGAAAAACAGAATTAAGTAGGACCTTAAATCAGGCCTCCTTTCAAAAACCATTGATATAGCACGGCCGATAGACATGTCTTCACTGTTTTCTTGCCTAATTAGATCAGTCTGCAGCCAAAGCAAGTCAGCTTATAGTCAGAAAATGTCCAAAATACTACATACTATAAATACAGATCCTTTCCTTACAGAAAGAATTAGATATTTCACAAAAATGATTCACAGAGAGTTAAGGTGTATAGAAAAAGGGAAAACATACCTCCTTCAAAATGTTCTCAAAAGTCTCTCCAACCTTTGAGACTAAGTCCTGGGGAACTTGATTACCCTCCATGTCAAAAAGCCCATAACTGGAGAATCAAAAGACAAGTTAGTTCATTCTCTTACATGCTTAGAAAGGTCACAACAGAGAACTAGCAATCTCTAATTTTTCCACAATTCCACATAATGACATGCAGAAGCATTTAAACTTGATGTGTAAGTTTTTATGCATTAATGTGATGCATTTTCAGAAAGTGGACACATGATAGGTAAGGACAACTTAAAATACAAACCTTTCCAGATCATGGTCGTACAAAACTGAATTGTCACCACTTGTACGATAGAGAGGCAGTCCTAGTTTTCCAATTAGAGGTGCCAAAGGATTCTCGTTGCCGACGCCATGCAACCTAAACCAGTTTAAACTTCAATATCCATTGGAAGCAAAATGCATCTGTTTACTGTATAATAAACAAACAAGTACTGTTCCAAAAAGCAAAAAATTCGCTACCATGATGCACCCAAGTCAACAGGAAAACCAAAAGAATAATCAGTGTGAACTCGGCCTCCAATTCTATCTCGTGATTCTAGCACAACCACCTGCAAGAAAATATTAACTAGATGAAATATATCCACCGTCACCATTACAGCAAGTAAAAAGTTATAAGATGGTCATATTTCTACTAATACATATTTCCAGGGCATACCTGAAATGATGCATCATAAAGTGTCCGAGCAGCTGCAATGCCTGCAAATCCACTACCTATTACAATGACAGATGGTGAAGCTGCATTCCTCCGTCCAACATTTGAGAAGCAAGGAGCTAGGGAGAAAACAACAACTCACTTTAGTGAAGTTTTTAACTTTGAAAAAAATGATAAGAATCCATAATGTTAGATACAGAAATGTACAAAATCATGTCTGAAGTGCTCATATAGACAGCCAAATCGCAAGATGACAAAATTTTGTATTAGTATAGGCAAAATACAAAATGGCCTAATGGCTTGCTTTTATTAGCTCGCTCTATTTTTTTCTTCATGTGCTTCTCATTCCAAACACATGAAAGCACTGTGATTATCATTTATTGGGTGTCTTATCCCTTGTTCCAATTATAATCAAGAACTCAGTACACTAAAATTAGCAAACTTTGCCTCTTCGATAAGCAGGATAGTTGCTTATACTGGAAACGAAAAAAAACAAACGCCTACTAAATGGCAGCTAACCAGTAAAAAGTTTAATTGATATGTTACCACTTACCAGCATACACAATCTATTAGTAACCCATTATTATTCTTGATATAAACGACGAAAAATATGCAGTGTCACAGTGACAGAAACCCATTTTAAAAGAACAAGTTAAAAACTTCAAAGCAATTTTTATAATACCAAATTGCTGTTTGCTGACATGTTCCAAAAATTCTACTTACAACCTGTTATTGATATAGAGGACGAAAACAGGTAACGTCATAGACTGTTGAAAAAGTGTATTATCCCTTGCAAGTTGAAAACTTTAAAAGTCTCTCTTTTAAATAATAAAATAAACCAAATGCCTCCATTCTGATGCTACAGCATACACATTTTATATGAACAACATAAAAATCAAACATCAATCACCTTAATTAAGCTCAAATAAATTCAAATTTAATTGTTCATACAAACTAACAGACGACACCTCTTGTGCGACTACACAGGGTATGTTGTTATTGTATAGTGTAGCCCGAAAGGTAGGGACAAGATTGCCTACACACTACCCTCCTCAGACCCCACTTGTGAAACTACACTCCATATTTTATTCTGTTGTATTATATAGCCCGGAACACACTACCCTCCCCATACCCCACTCGAGGGACTACACCTCGTACTTGCCCGGAAACACTATCCTCCTCAGACCCTACCTGTCGGACTACATTGGCTATGGTCACGGGTCAAATTGGTTAAAACCGTTAAAAAGCTATATTTTGAAGAGAATTGATCAAAAATTAAAACTTTACGAAAACAAACCTCTCTGCACCTGGCGATTACTCTTGTTTTGAGAATCCATAGCTAAAATGCGATGATGAACAATCAACCCAATAAAAAATTAATCGAAATCAATGAAATTAACTAAGATTAATCGTTGTTAATCTTAATCTTAATAACAATCTCAGTATTAATGAGTTAATACTGCAATTATTAGAATCAGAAAAGGCGAAAATCCGAGGAGAAAAATGGAGAATAAATATTAAAAAACAAGTAATGAATAGATTTGAATTTAAAGAGAAACCCAGCTTGATCAATACACACATGCGTATTCCAAATCAACCCAGATGAACAAAAAGTGGAAAAATAGTCCAAAAAATTTGAAAAAATTCTCTCTCCTGATCAGAATCGAACGGAATTTGTTTCTGGGAATTCCGTTTGAATAAATGGCTTGTTCGATCGGAGAGAGAATGAATTGGGAATAGAAAAAAAATGAAGAAAAGGAGATGGGCTTTTATGGAGTTTTGGTTATGGAGGTTGGGAATTTGGTTTAACTACGTGTGGAGAAGAAGAAAGGGGTAGGAATATTCCAACTACTCCTATTAATTATTTTTTTCCACACATTTATAAAAATTAGATATTCCGAGTTTGAATTTCGGGAAAGAAGTTTGATGAAGGATCGTTTTAAACGTTAAAGTAAAAATTTTGGTGAGTAGTGTAAAGTGTGTGTACAATCTATCCTTAGTGGGTATGTTATTGTTGTATATGAATTAGTTGAGAATATTAACCATTTTTTATGTGTTGACTTAACTGTATTGAATTATTTAGAAAGATATAATATATGTGTCTTCTAATTTGATATTCGTATGAGATACACTTGAATTGATTTGTGTTATGTCATGTAGGACACATATTATGTCATGTAGCAGGACACATATTATGTCATGTAGCAGGACACATATTATATCATGTAGGACGTTTGTAACTACTTGTTCAACTTTTTACAAGTTTAAGTGTCTATATACCTAAAATTAGAGGGAATAAATGTCATCTGATGTCAAGTTAAAGAATACGGATTTATGTATTGTGTCTCTTTGAAAAGATAAGAAAAGGCATTATAGGGCACACAAATTCATCTATTCAAATGCTAAGCATGTTTAGACAAAAGTAGTATTAGGATAGATAACTTTCTGAAAAAGCCTAATATTATTGCATTCTTCTTTCTCTCATTGTTATCATACATTGAATATGATATAAAATAATATCAAAAACATAAAATTTCAATAAACATATAATAAATAATCTCACATTTTATTCATAATTACTATATTTATTTCTTATACCAAACGAATACAAAAGTAACAAATGCAACATATTTTATTCTTAAGGTTGATATTTTTTTTTTTGGTTCAAACAAAAAACATTATTTCAAGTACTCCATATCTAAGTTTTTCATATTATTTTGTAGTGAGACAAATTAGAATTGCCATCAAGTCCTTTCTTGTTAGAATATTCAAAGAAGTCCTTCATTGTTGTTGCTCTATACTTTGGAGGATTATCTTTTGATAATAACTCCTCAATTGGTCCATAAATTCTTGAAGTAGCAAATGGCCCTGTGCTGAAGAAACTTGCTATTGATATTCTTGGACCAATTTTATTTGCCAACACTCTGTGCACTATGCTCTTGTATTTGTCATTCGATATAAGCTGAAAAATCAAAAGTTGAACGAAACTTTATAAGTTAATAATAACTTGTTAAATTAAACTCATTAAAAAGAGATTTATATTAATTCTACGAAGTTCATCGATGATCATCCAATTTTTTGTTCATTGTACCAAAATTGCGATGGAAAAACAACCCAATTAAGTGTATAGCTCACACAACATTCGAAAATATCAAGAAAATGCTAAATTAAATTATGAATATATATAACACAAAGTAGGATCTTACATGTATAAATATGTCCCATAAGTATAGGCATGTCAACAATTTACCTTACATAACACATGTTATAAATATTTTAAATAGCCTTCCACACGACTAATTAATCTAAAAACTGTTGGCAGATATATAATATGCGTTTAATTCACATATAATTTGCTTATGATCATATATAATGAGTGTATAATCTACTTATACTGACTAGTAAAAGTGTACAGTAAATCTATCCGGCTATTCATGTAAAGGAATAAAGAACACTTTACCTGAAGAATGTCACCAATATTGACAACTAAAGCTCCATGAGTAGGAGGAACATCAACCCATTGATTCATGTGAAAAACTTGAAGTCCACCAATATCATCTTGCAAAAGCACTGTGAAAAAATCATTATCAGCATGTCTACTTGTGCCAATTGCAACTTCTGGTTGTGGACATTTAGGATAGTAATTGCACAAAATGCCCAGTCCCTCAGCACATCCCATTTCTTTGAGATGCTTTGGTTTGAGACCAAGTCCTTCTGAAAATAATTCAAGCAATGTGTATCCCAATTTCATTACATAATTTGAGTACTCAATTGTAATTTCCCTACAACAATGTAAAAGTTGATAAGATTAAAATGAATTTAAAGTTGATAACATCGTTTGTCTAGATACTATTTGACTGATATACTGAAATGATATTATAGAAAACGTATAATATAACATAACATAACATAACATGAAAATCGATTACAAAGATGACTTGAAATGTTATAGTGAAATATTGTTCCAGATGAAAGACTTTTACAGAAAAATCTCACTATATACATTATTAATTATTTTATTTTTAATATTATAAATGACAGTAATGGTTGTAACATGTTATTATTCTATTATATAGTTGACATATCAGACTTGTTATGAGAAGGTAATGGTTGTTAAATAAAAGCACTAAAGTAAAGATTGACTTAATTTATAATTTATACCTTATGGTCAACGCTTTGGTCTTTTCAATAAAAAAGAATACTACTAACATTCAGTGTACCTAATAGTGTAATTTGATTCTTTTCATTGCCCGTATATATAAGTTAAATTTCATCGAAAAAAGTACCTGCACGTTTCGGGGATTTCCTCGGGATTAGCAGGATTAGGAGCCATGACAGAGTAAAGTGAGTCTCTCCAATTTGCAGCAAGAGATTTCTCACTAAACAGATCAAAATTGCAATTGTACATGACTTTCCTTGCAACATCTCGACTATAGTATGGTTTTTTAACGTCGATATCTTGCTCGTGAAAACGTCGTGCCCCACGCAACATTTCGTCTAGGACGGGGACTGGAATACCATGATTGATCACTTGAAAGAAACCCCATGTCTCTGATGCTTCTTGAATTTGTTTCACTATTTCTTTGTTGTTGATGTTGATGTTTTGGAGGTCTATTAATGGGAAAATGGAATGTGTATTTTTGGGATTTGAGGTCTTTTTTTCTAAGGCCTCAGGATGGATGAATATTTGAGGTACTTCAGTAATTCCAGCATCAATTAGTCCTTTGACACCTGCTTTTGTGTCATCAAAGGCTTTTAGTTCACTAATTTTGTCATAGTTTTGTTGTGTGTTGGAGGTTGCCATCAGTATAACATGGAGAGATGATTGAAATCTCTCTGTTTTTTAATAATCAGAGATTTTAGCTTCGAACCCTCAAACCTTTAGGAAGAGCAAAAACAAATAATGTATCACTTAAGTTGTACCAACGAGGTAGGTGAGCTGGTGAAATGATCGGAATCCCTATGCACAAATTTTGTTATGATAGAATGAGAGAGAGATGATTTAGATTTTAGTTTAGTATCAACATATTATAGTGACAATTTTTCTTGGAGACCAAGTATGGTCCTTTAAAATAATTGGTAAGCACAATATACTAGAGGGACCATGGAGTTGGTGGTTCTTGGACATCAAGTATGGTCCTTGTCAAAAGATTTTTTTTAGTGTAGACGCCTTGTGCGTGTCCCACAGAGTAATATATTAATATAATATTTAAAGAATATTCCGGAGTTCGCGCCTCGATAAAATTTGGGTCGTGCACCTATTGGGAGTAGCGCTCCTAACAGAATTTTCTCTATACTCAGAACTCAAACCCGAGATCTTTACTTAAGGTGAAACAGTCTCATCACTGTATCACAACTCATGTTTGTTATATTTGTATCTCTCATATAAGTGGAAGAAAATATAATAACCACCAAAAGAAAAAAATGGAAAGAGACATGAAAGTCAACAAATAAGAAGTATAAGAAGATATTTTCTAAGCTGATTTGGAATACTTAAAAAAAAAGAAATTATCTTATATTCACCTGGACAAGCAAATTACACAATTAGTTCATTTTTAGAAATATTTATTTCTCTTAATATATTCACTTATTATTAATATTTAAATAAAAATAACAAAAAGGGTATTATATATTAATTTAAACTCTAAATTAATTATACGAGTTTATTTAGTATTCTTATTTGATTGCCAAAAATAAGAAGGATTCTTTCACCGCTTTCTTGTCCTCATTATTTTTACCTCACTCTCTATCAACACCATTGAAGCCAATTGAGACAATCAACAATGGTAACTTTTTACTCTCTTTTTTTCTTTTAAAGTCTAGGTTAATTGATCTCATAAAAAAATTATTCATAACTTATTAAGTCTTCTCGCAACATGAAAAGATTTTTGGATAGGTGCTTCCATTACTTTAGACCGTGTTTTCTCTTCTTACTTCATTCAATTAACAATACAAAAATTAATTAAAAACAAACTTTGATCCATATACCATCATATGTACTCCAATTTATTTAAATAATACTCAAAGTCGATAGTATAAAAAATATTTGAATGTTATTTCAAAGAAATAAATCTTAGACCTATAGAACGTGTTTTAAAAAATAAAAATAAAAAGAAATTTAGGAATATTTAATATCACCAATCAAACGCTATCTAAAAAGAAATATTTTTTCATATGCAAGCCAACCAAATGGTGCATAAGTTATGTAATATTTTTTTTAAATCCCTCCAACTAAACATAACATTAGCTAATTCATTATTTTATGCTAGAATTATTTTTATTTATCAACATGTTATAAAATTAAGATTATTTTTTGGGATTAAATAATAATGAAATTATTTAGTGAATATATATTATTCTTGGTACGTAGATGTTATAAAACATGTAGTCATTTTTACACTATATACACTTTAACAATTTTTTATTTCGATTTTAACTTTAATCTTATAGAAGACTTTGGAAAAAGAGTTTTGAAGAAGGGCATTTTTGTCTTTTAATTATTTTACCCTAAAGATTATCTTATCTCCAGATTATTATCCCACATTAAATGTCATATAAAAATAACACCAAATTACAATATTCTAACTATTCTTGAAATTACTTATATCGAAATAAAAAATTTCAACCAATACATAATAAGTAATCTCATACTTATATCTGAGAATTATTATCCTTATTCCTTATGCCAAGCGTAGAGTACAAATGTGACATCTTTTCCTTAGAGTTAAATCACAAAAACAATTTTTATTATTCAAACAAATTTAAAAACATTATTTCAATTTCACATAAAAGTTTAAATTTTGTAGTGAGACAAATTAGAATTGTTATCAAATCCTTTTTTGCTGGAATATTCAAAGAAGTCCTTCAATGTTGTTGCTCGATACTTTGGAGGATTATCTTTTGACAATAACTCCTCAATTGGTCCATAAATTCTAGAAGATTCCAATTGCCCTGTGCTGAAGAAACTTGCTACTGATATTCTTGGACCAATTTTATTTTCCAACACTCTATGGTCTATGCTTTTATACTTGTCATTCGATATAAGCTGAAAAATAAAAAATTGAATGACATTTTATGAGTTAATAATGATTTGCTATAACTCATTCGGTTTTCTTAGAGAGGAGAGAGGCGAGCGAGGAATAAAACATTTGGAAACATTAAAAAAAAAATTAAAATGTTAAATTTAATTGTGAAAAACACAAAGTAGAATGTCACATGCGTAAATTTGTTACTTAAGCATAGTCATGTCCACAATTCACCTTACCTAACCTGTATGACACCACTTTAAATTATCCGTGATATATAAAGGTCATTTTTCCATTTCAAAAGTTAGTATTATAATTTTTGATGGAATAAATTAAAAATTGAAGGAACACACATGAAAACAGGACAATTCAATGTACATAGCATTTCGTGTGCACCCTTAAAGAAGTGTTATGTGAGTAATATTGCTTGGATTCTCTAAAAAAATTGACGCACCTATTCTGGATTCTCAAAATTAAAATGCACTACTTTTTAAGATTTAATAGAAATTAGGCGATTTTTCTCATTTTTCGTGTGTGTTAACCCATTAATATTTTGGTGAAGTGGCTTCCGGTCAATTTTTTTTGAAAACCTTTTAGGGACCCTCCGTAAGTACCCGGGGGAGTAGCAGGTGAAGCCTCGGAAATTTTCACGGCGTTTTTGGCATTTACGAGGCATTTAATAGGAATTAGGCGATTTTTCTCATTTTTCGTGTGTTAGCACATGAATATTTTGGTGATATGGCTTCCGATAAAAAAAATTCGAAACCTTTTGGGGACCCTCTGTAAGTACCCGGGGGAACAGCAGGTGAAGCCTCGAGAATTTTCACAGCATTTTTGGGCATTTACGAGTCATTTAATAGGAACTAGGCGATTTTTCTCATTTTTCGTGTGTGTTAGCCTATGAATATTTTGGTGATATGGCTTCCGGTCAATTTTTTTCTGAAAACTTTTGGGGACCCTCCGTAAGTACCCGGGGGACCAGCAGGTGAAGCCTCGAGAATTTTCACAACGTTTGTGGACATTTACTAGGCATTTAATAGAAATTAGGAAATTTTTCTCATTTTTCGTGTGTGTTAGCCAATGAATATTTTGGAAATATGCCTTCCGGTCAATTTTTTTCCAAAAATTTTTTGGGACCCCCCATAAGAACCCGGGGGAGCAGCAGGTGAAGCCTCGGGAATTTTCACGACATTTTTTAAAATTTACGAGGCATTTAATAGGAATTAGGCAATTATTCTCATTTTCGTGTGTGTTAGCCGATGAATATTTTGGTGATATGGCTTCCGGTCAAATTTTTTTCGAAACCTTTTAGGGACCCTCAGTAAGTACCCGGAGGAGAAGCAGGTGAAGCCTCTGGAATTTTCACGGCGTTTTTAGGCATTTACGAGGCATTTAATAGGAATTAGACAATTTTACTCATTTTTCGTGTGTGTTAGCCCATGAATATTTTGGTGAAATGTCTTCCGGTCAATTTTTTTCCGAAACCTTTTGGGGACCCTCCGTAAGTACCCGGGGGAGCAGCAGGTGAAGCCTGGGGAATTTTCATGGCATTTACGAGGCATTTAATCGGAATTAGGTGATTTTCTCATTTTTCGTGTGTGTTAGCCCATGAATATTTTGGAAATATCGCTTCTGGTCAATTTTTTTCTAAAATCTTTTGGGACCCTCCGTAAATACCCGGTGGAGCAACACGTGAAGTCTCGATAATTTTCAAGGAATTTTAGGGCATTTACGAGGCATTGAATAAGAATTAAGCGATTTTTCTTATTTTTCGTGTGTGTTTGCCCATGAATATTTTGTAGATATGTCTTTCGGTCAATTTTTTATCGAAACCTTTTGGGGACCCTCCGTAAGTACCAAGGGGAGTAGCAGGTATTTTTGGGCATTTACGAGGCATTTAATAGGAATTAGGCGATTTTTCTCATTTAACATCCCATGAATATTTTGGTGATATGGCTTCCGGTCAATTTTTTTCTGAAACCGTTTGGGGACCCTCCGTAAGTATTTAGGGAGCAGCAGGTGAACCCTCAGAGATTTTTTATGACGTTTTTGGGCATTTATGAGGCATTTAATAGAAATTAGGTGATTTTCTCATTTTTCGTGTGTGTTAGGTCATCAATATTTTGGTGATATTGCTTCCAGTCAATCTTTTTCCGAAACCTATTGGGGACCATAAGTAAGTACCCGGGGGAGCTGTTGGTGAAGCCTCGGGAATTTCCATGGCTTTTTTGGTCATTCACAAGTTATTTAATAGGAATTAGGCCATTTTTCTCATTTTTCGTGTATGTTAGCCAATGAATATTTTGGTGATATGGCTTCCGGTTAATTTTTTTCTGAAATCTTTTGAGGACCATCCGTAAGTACCTGGGGGAGCAACAGGTGAAGCCTTAAGACTTTTCACGGCGTTTTTGGGTATTTACGAGGCATTTAATATGAATTAGGTAATTTTTCTCATTTTTCGTGCGTATTAGAACAAGAATATTTGGTGATATGGCTTCTGGTCAATTTTTTTCTTAAACCATATGATGACCCTCCGTTAGTACCTAGGGGAGCAGCAGGTGAAGTCTCGGGAATTTTCACGGCGTTTTTGGGCATTTACGAGATATTTAATATAATTAGGTGATTTTTCTCATTTTTCGTGTGTGTTATCCCATGAATATTTTGGTGATACGGCTTCTGGTTAATTTTTTTTGAAACCTTTTGTGGACCCTTCGTAAGTACTTGGGGGAGCAGCAGGTGAAGCCTTTGAATTTTCACGGCGTTTTTGGGCATTTAGGAGGCATTTAATAGGAATTAGGTGATTTTTCTCATTTTTCGTGTGTGTTAGTCCATGAATATTTTGTTGATATGCTTCCGGTCAAATTTCTTTTGAAACTTTTTGGGGAGCCTCCGTAATTATCTGGGGGAGCAGCAAGTGAAGCATCGGGATTTTCACTGTGTTTTTGGTATTTACGAGACATTAAATAGGAATTAGGTGATTTTTCTCATTTTTCGTATGTGTTAGCCCATTAATATTTTTGTGATATGGCTTTTGATCAATGTTTTTCCGAACCCTTTTGAGGACCCTCCGTAAGTACCCGGGGGAGCAGCAGGTGAAGCCCTGGAAAGTTTCACGGAGTTTTTAGGTATTTACGAGGCATTTCATAGGAATTAGGCGATTTTTCAAATTTTTCGTGTGTGTTAGCCCATTAACATTTTGGTGATACGGCTTCCGGTCAATCTTTTTCCGAAACCTTTTGGGGACCCTCCATAAGTATCTGAGGGAGCAGCAGGTGAAGCCTTGAGAATTTTCAAAGCATTTTTGGGCATTTACGAGGCATTTAACAGGAATTAGTCTATTTTTCTCACTTTTCGAGTGTGTTAGCCCATGAATATTTCGGTGATATAGCTTCTGGTTAAGTTTTTTTTGAATTCTTTTGGGGACCCTCCGTAAGTATATAGGGGAGCATCAAGTGAAAACTCAGGAATTTTCACATGGTTTTTGGACATTTACGAGGCATTTAATAGGAATTAAGCGATTTTTCTTATTTTTCATTTGTATTAGACCATGAATATTTTGGTGATATGACTTTCAATCAATTTTTTTCTAAAACCTTTTGAATACCCTCCATAAGTACCCGGAGGAGCCGCAGGTGAAGTCTCGGAATTTTTACGGAGATTTTGGACATTCACGAGGCATTTAATAGGAATTAGATGACTTTTTTTCGTGGGTGCTAGCCCATAAATATTTTGGTGATATGAATTCCGGTCAATTATTTTCTGAAACATTTTGGGGACCCTCTATAAGTATCCGGGAGAGCAGCAGGTGAAGCCTCGGTAATTTTAATGGCGTTTTTGGGCATTTACAAGGCATTCAATAGAAATTAGACGATTTTTCTCATTTTTGGTGTGCGTTAGCCCATAAATATTTCGGTGATATGGCTTCGGATGAATTTTTTTCCGAAACATTTTGGTGTCTCTCCGTAAGTACCCAGGGGAGCAGCAGGTGAAGCCTCGGAAATTTTCGACGGTGTTTTTGGACATTCAGGAGGCATTTGATAAAAATTAGGTAATTTTCTCATTTTTCGTGTGTGTTAACCAATGAATATTTTTGTGATATGACTTTCGGTCAAATTTTTTTCGAAACCATTGGGGGACCCTCCGTAAGTACCCGGGGGAGCAGTAGGTAAAGCATCGGTAATTTTCACGGTGTTTTTGGGTATTTACGAGGTATTTAATAGGAATTAGACAATTTTTCTCATTTTTCGTGTGTGTTAGCATATGAATATTCTGGTGATATGACTTTTGGTCAATTTTTTCCGAAAACTTTTGGGGAACCTCCGTAAGCACCCGGTGGAATAGCAGGTGAATCTTCGGAAATTTTCTCGGCGTTTCTGAGCATTTACGAGAAATTTAATAGGAATTAGGCGATTTTTCTCATTTTTCGTGTGTGTTAGCCCATGAATATTTTGGTGATATGGCTTCCGGCCAATTTTTTTGGAAACCTTTTGGGGACCCTTCTTAATTACCCGGGGGAGCAGCAGGTGAAGGCTCGGGAATTTTCACAGCGCTTTTGCATATTTATGAGGCATTTAATAGGAATTAGGCGATTTTTCTCATTTTTCGTGTGTGTTTGCCCATTAATATTTTGGTAATATGGCTTCCGGTCAATTTTTATTCGAAACCTTTTGGGGACACTCCGTAAGTACCCGGGGGAGCAGCAGGTGAAGTGTCGGGAATTTTCACGGCGTTTTTGGGCATATACGAGACATTTAATAGGAATTAGGCGATTTTTCTTATTTTTCGTGTGTGTTGGCCCATGAATATTTTGGTGATATGGCTTACGGTCAATTTTTATCCGAAACCATTTGGGGACCCTCTGTAAGTAACCAGGGGAGCAACAGGTGAATCCTCGAGAATTTTCTCTGCCTTTTTTGTCATTTACGATGCATTTAACATAACTTAGGCGATTTTTCTCTTTTCTCGTATGTGTTAGCCCATGCATAAGTTTGTGATACGGCTTCCGATCCATTTTTTCCCGAAACCCTCCGTAAGTACCCGGGGGAGCAGCAGGTGAAGCCTCGAGAATTTTCATGGCGTTTTTGTGCATTTACGAGACATTTAATATGAATTAGGCGATTATTCTCATTTTTCGTGCGTGCTAGATCATGAATATTTTGATGATATGGCTTCCGGTATATTTTTTTTGAAACCTTTTCGGGACCCTTCATAAGTACCCATGGGTGCAGTAGGTGAAGCCTCGGGAATTTTCACGGTGTTTTTTTGCATTTACGAGACATTTAATAGTATTAGGCGATTTTTCTCATTTTTCTTGTGTATTAGCCCATGAATATTTTGGTGACATGACTTTCGATCAATGTTTTCCCGAACCCTTTTGGGGAACCTCCGTAAATACCTGGGGAAGCTACAGGTGAAGTCTCAGGAATTTTTACGGCGTTTTTGGGTATCTACAAGGCATTTAATCAGAATTAGGCGATTTTCTCATTTTTCGTGTGTGTTTGCCCATGAATATTTTGGTGATATGGCTTCCGTTCAATTTTTTACCGAAACTTTTGAGGATCCTCCGTAAGTACCCGGGAGAGCAGCAGCTGAAGCCTTAGAAATTTTCACGGCGTTTTTTGGCATTTACGATGCATTTGATAGAAATTATGTGATTTTTCTCATGTGTTACCCAATGAATATTTTGGTGATATGGCTTTCGATCAATTTTTTTACGAAACCTTTTGGGGACCCTCCGAAAGTACCCAAGGGAGCCGCAGGTGAAACCTCAGAAATTATTGCGTCGTTTTTGGGCCTTTTCGAGGCATTTAATAGAAATTAGGCGATTTTTCTCATTTTTCGTGTGTGTTAGCTCATGAATATTTTGGTGATATGGCTTCCGGTTAATTTTTTTACAAAACTTTTGTGGACCCTCCGTAAGTACCCGAGGGAGCATTAAGTGTAGTCTCGGGATTTTTTACGGCGTTTTTAGGAATTTACGAGGCATTTAATAGAAATTAGATGATTTTTCTCACTTGTCTTGTGTGGTAGCCCATGAATATTTTGGTTATATGGCTTCCGGTCAATTTTTTTCCAAAAACCTTTTGGGACCCTCCGTAAGTACCCGGGAGAGCAGCAGGTGAAGCCTCGGAAATTTTCACGACATTTTTTGTGTATTTGCGAGTCATTTAATAAAAATTAGGTAATTTTTTCTCATTTTTCGTGTGCGTTAGCTCATGAATATTTTTGAGATATGGCTTCCGGTCAATTTTTTTTTGAAACCTTTTGGGGACCCTCTGTAAGTACCCAGTGGAGCACCAGGTGAAGCCTCCGATATTTTCACGGTATGTTTGGGCATTTATGAGGAATTTAATAGGAATAAGGCGATTTTTCTCATTTTTCGTGTGTGTTAGCTAATGAATTTTTTGGTGATATGGCTTACGGTTAATTTTTTTTTGAAACCTTTTGGGACCCTCCGTAAGTACCTAGAGGAGCAGCAGGTAAAATTTCATGAGGCTTTAACAGATGCTGTCTTGGGTACTTACGGAGGGTCTCCAAAAGGTTTCAGAATTATTTTTTTTCGAAAGTCATATCACCAAAATATTCATGGGCTAACAAACTCGAAAAATGAGAAAAATCGCCTAATTCCTATTAAATGTCTCGTAAATACTCAAAGACGCCGCGAAAATTCCCAAGGTTTCACTTGCTATTTCTCCAGGTACTTACGAAGGGTCCCTAAAAGGTTTCAGGAAAAAATAGACCGGAATTCATAACACAAAGAGAGTAATTGGCAAACATACATGAAAAATGAGAAAAATCGCCTAATTCCTATTAAATTTCTCGTAAATGCCAAAAAACGCCGTAAAATTCCCTAGGCTTCACCAGCTGCTCCCCCGAATACTTACGGATGGTCTCCAAAAATTTTTGAAAAAAAATTGATCGGAAGGCATATTACAAAAATATTCTTGGGCCAACACACGTTAAAAATGAGAAAAATCGCCTAATTTTTATTAAATGCCCAAAAACGCTATGAAAATTTTCTAGGCTTCACCTGCTGCTCCCCCGGGTACTTATGGAGGATCCCCAAAAGGTTTCAAAAAAACATTGACCGAAAGTCATATCACCAAAATATTTAAAGGCTAACACACACAAAAAATGAGAAAAATCGCTTAATTCCTTTTAAAATCCTCGTAAATGCCAAAAAACACCGTGAAAATTTCTGAGGCTTCACCTGTTGCTCCTCCGAGTACTTGCAGAGTGTCCCCAAAAGGTTTCAGAAAAAATTGACCGAAGCCATTCACCAAAATATTCATTGGCTAACACACACGAAAAAGAAGAAAAATTGCCTAATTCCTATTAAATGTCTCGTAAATGTCAAAAACACCGTGAAAATTTCCGAGGCTTCACCTGCTATTCCCCTGGGTACTTACAGAGGGTCTCCAAAAGGTTTAAAAAAAATTGATCGAAAGTCATATCACTAAAATATTCATGGGCTAACACACACGAAAAAGGAGAAAAATCACTCAATTACTATTAAATGAATCGCAAATGCCCAAATATACCGTGAAAATTTTGAGGCTTCACCTGCTCCTCCACAGGATACTTACGGAGGGTCCCCAAAAGGTTTTAGAAAAAAATTGGCCGAAAGCCAAATGACCAAAGAATTCAATGGCTAACACACACGAAAAATATGAAAAATCGCCTAATTCCTATTAAATGCCTCATAAATGCCAAAAAACACTCTAAAAATTCTCGAAGCTACACCTAGTGCTCCCCCGTGTACTTACGGAGGGTTCCTAAAAGGTTTCAAATTTTTTTTTACCAGAAGCTATATCACAAAAATATTCATGGGCTAACACACAAGAAAAATGAGAAAAATCGCCAAATTTCTACTAAATGCCTCATAAATACCCAAAATAACCGTGAAAATTTCTGAGACTTTGCCTGCTGCTCCCCAGATACGTACGGAACATCCCCAAAAGGTTTCTGAAAAAAATTGACTGAAAGTCATATCACCAAAATATTCATAGGCTAACACACACGAAAAATGAGAAAAATCACCTAGTTCCTATTAAATGCCAAAAAACACCGTGAAAATTCCCGAGGCTTCACGTACTGCTCCTCCGGATACTTACGGAGGGTCCCCAAAAGGTTTCAGAAAAAAATTTGACCGGAAGCCATATCACCAAAATATTCATTGGCTAACACACATGAAAAATATGAAAAATCGCTTAATTCCTATTAAATGCCTCGTAAATGCCTAAAAAGGTTGTAAAAATTCCTGAGGCTGCACCTGCTACTCCCCCATGTAGTTACGTAGGGTCTCCAAAAGGTTTCGAAAAAAACGATCGGAAACCATATCACCAAAAGATTTATGGGCTAATACACACGAAAAATGAAAAAAATCGCTTAATTTCTATTAAATGCCTCGTAAATTCCAAAAAATACTGTAAAAATTTCCGAGGCCTCACCTGCTGCTCCTCCAAGTACTTACGGAGAATCACCAAAAGATTTCAAAATTTTTTTGACCGAAAGCCATGTCACCAAATTATTTATAGGCTAACACACACGAAAAATGAGAAAAATCGCCTAATTCCTATTAAATGCATCGTAAATGTCCAAAAATGCCGTGAAGATTCCCGAGATTTCACCTGCTGCTGCTCCGGATACTTACGGAGGGTCCCCAAAAGATTTCAAAATTTTTTTTATCGGAAGCTATCACCAAAATATTCATTGGCTAACACACACGACAAATAAGAAAAATCGCATAATTCCTATTAAATAACTCTTAAATGCTTTAAAATGCCGTGAAAATTCTCGAGACTTCATCTACTACTCCCCTGGGTACATACGGAGGTCTCCAAAAGGTTTTTAAAAAAAATGATCGTAAGCCATATAACAAAAATATTCATGTGCCAACACACACGAAATATGAAAAAAATCGCCTAATTCCTATTAAATATCTCGTAAATGCCCAAAAATATAGTGAAAATCCCGAGGCTTCACCTGTTGCTCCCCCGGGTTCTTATGGCGGGTCTCCAAAATGCTCAAAAAAAGAATTGATTGGAAGCCAAATCAACAAAATATTCTTTGGCTAACACACACGAAAAAATAGAAAAATCGCCTAATTCCTATTAAATGGCTTGTAAATGCACAAAAACGCGGGGAAAATTAACAAGGCCTCACATGCTGCTCCTCTGAATACTTACAAAGGGTCCCCAAAAGGTTTTAGAAAAAAATTGACCGGAAGCCATATCACCAAAATATTCATGGGCTAACACACACGAAAAATGAGATAAATCGCTTGATTCCTATAAAATGCCTCGTAAATGCCAAAAACAAAGTGAAAATTTCCGAAGCTTCACCTGCTGCCTCCCTGCGTACTTACAAAGGATCCCCAAAAAATTTAGAAAAAAAATTGACCAAAAACTATGTCACCAAAATATTCATAGGCTAACATACACGAAAAATTAGAAAAATCGCCTAATTCTTATTAAATGCCTCGTAAATGCCGTAAAAAATTTTGAGGCTTCATCGGCTGCTCCTCCGGATACTTACAGAGGGTTCCCAAAAGGTTTCAGAAAAAAATTGACCAAAATCCATATCAACAAAATATTCATGAGCCAACACATACGAAAAATAAGAAAAATCACATAATTCCTATTAAATGTCTTGTATATGTCTAAAAACACCGTGAAATTTACTGAGACTTCACCTGCTACTCCCCCGAGTACTTACGGAGGGTCCAAAAGGTTTCGGAAAAAAATTGAGCAGAAGTCATATCATCAAAATATTCATGGGCCAACATCCACACAAAAAATGAGAAAAAAAATCACCTAATTCCTATTAAATGTCTCGTAAATGCCAAAAAGCACTTCGAAAATTCCTAAGGCTTCACCTGTTGCTCCCCGTGTATTTACGGAGGGTACCCAAAAGGTTTTAGAAATTTTTTTGACCGGAAGCCATATCACAAAAATATCCATGGGCTAACGCACACGAAAAATGAGAAAAATCACCTAATTTCAATTAAATGCCCAAACTCACCGTGAAAATTCCCAAGATTTCACATGTTGCTCCCCTGTGGACTTACGGAGGGTCCCCAAAAGGTTTCGATAAAAAATTGACCGGAAGTCATATCACCAAAATATTCATGGGCTAAGATACACGAAAAATGAGAAATATCCCCTAATTCCTATTAAATGCCTCGTAAATGCCCAAAAATGCCGTGAAAATTTCTGAGCCTTCACCTGCTGTACCCCTAGGTACACAAGGAGGGTACCTAAAAGATTTCGGGAAAAAATTGACCTGAAGTCATATCACTAAAATATTAATGGGCTAATACACACGAAAAATAAGAAAAATCGCCTAATTCCTATTAAATGCCTCGTAAATGCCCAAAAACACAGTGAAAATTCCCAAGGCTTCACCTACTGCTCCCCCGAGTTCTTCCGGAGGGTCCCCAAAAGGTTTTGGAAAAAAATTGACCGGAAACCATAACACCAAAATATTCATGGCCTAACACACACGAAAAATGAGAAAAATCACCTAATTTCTATTATATGGCTCGTAAATGCCAAAACACGCCGTGAAAATTCCTGAGGCTTCACCTGCTCCTCCCCCGTGTACTTACGGAGGGTCACCAAAAGGTTTCGGAAAAATTTTGACTGGAAGCCAAATCACCAAAATATACATTGGTTAACACACACGAAAAAAAGAGAAAAATTGCCTAATTCCTATTAAATGTCTCGTAAATGCCCAAAAGCACTGTGAAAATTCCCGAGGCCTCACCCGCTACTCCCCCGGATACTTACGGAGGGTCCCCAAAAGTTTTGAAAAACAATTGACCGGAAATCATATCTCAAAAATATTAATGGGCTAACACACACGAAAAATGAGAAAAATCACATAATTCCTATTGAATCCACATAACCACCGCGAAAATTTTCGAGGCTTCACCTGCTGCTTCCCCGAGAACTTACGAGGGTCCCCAAAAGGTTTCGGAAAAAAATTGACCAGAAACCATATTACCAAAAGATTCATGGGCTAATACACACCAAAAATGAGAAAAATCATCTAATTTCAATTAAATGCCTCGTAAATATCCAAAAACACAGTGAAAATTTCCGACCCTCCGCCTGCTGCTCCCCTGGGTACTTACGGAGGGTCCCCAAAATGTTTCGGAAACAATTGACCGGAAGCCATATCACAAAAATAATTATGAGCTAACACACACGAAAAATGAGAAAAATCGCCTAATTCCTATTAAATGCCTCTTAAATACCCAAAAACCCGTGAAAATTTCCGAGGCTTCACCTGCTGCTCCCTCCGGATACTTAAGGAGGGTCCCTTAAAGGTTTCGGAAAAAATTGATCGAAAGCCATATCAGAAAAATATTCAAGGGATAACACACGAAAAATTAGAAAAATCGTCTAATTCTTATTAAATGCCTTGTAAATCAAAAAAATCCGGTAAAAATTATAGAGGCTTCACCAGCTGTTCCCTCGGGTACTTACGGAGGGTTCCCAAAAGATTTCAGAAAAAAATTTATCAGAAGCCATATCACCAAAATATTCATGGTCTAACACACACAAAAAATAAGAAAAGTCGCCTAATTTCTATTAAATGCCTCGTAAATGTCAGAAAATATCGGAAAAATTCCGGAAGCTTGACTTGCTGCTCCCTGGGTATTTACAGAGGGTCCTCAAAAGGTTTCGAAAAAAATTGACTGGAAGTCATATCATAAAAATATTAATCGGCTAACACACACGAAAAATAAGAAAAATCGTCTTATTCCTATTAATGCCTCGTAAATGCACAAAAACGCTGTAAAAATTACCAAGGATTTACTTGCTGCTCCCCCGGGTAATTACGGATGGTCCCTAAAAAGTTTAGAAAAAAAATTGATCGTAAGCCATATCACCAAACTTTTCATGGGTTAATACACAAAAAAATAAAAAATATCGTCTAATTCCTATTAAATGCCTCATAAATTCCCAAAAATGCCGTGAAAATTCTCGTGGCTTCACATGCTGTTCCCCCTTGTACTTACGAAGGGTCGCAAAAATATTTCGAAAAAAAATTAACCGGAGTCATATCACCAAAATAATCATTGGCTAACACACACCAAAAATGAGAAAAATCACCTAATTCCTATTAAATACCTCGTAAATTTAATTTCCGAGGATTCACCTGTGGCTCCCCCTGGTACTTACGGAGGGTCCCCAAAAGGTTTCGGAAAAAAATTACCCGGAAGTCATATCACCAAAATAATCATGGGCTAACACACACGAAAAATGAGAAAAATTACCTAATTTCTATTAAATGCCTCGTAAATGTCCAAAACGTCGTAAAAATTCTCGAACATCACCTGTTACTCCCCCGGCTACTTGCGGAAGGTCCCCAAAATGTTTCAAAAAAAAAATTGACCAGAAGCCATATCACCAAAATATTCATGGGCTAATACATACGAAAAATGAGAAAAATCGCCTAATTACAATTAAATGCCTCGAAAATATCCAAAAAAGCCGTGAAAATTCCCGAGGCTTCACCTGCTGCTCCCCCGGGTACTTACGGAGGGTCCCCAAGAGGTTTCGAAAAAAATTGACCAGAAGTCATATCACTGAAATATTATTGGGCAAACACACACGAAAAATGAGAAATATCGCCTAAGTCCTATTAAATGCCTCGTAAATGCCCAAAAACGCAGTGAAAATTCTCGAGGCTTCACCTGCTGCTCCTCCGGATACTTACGGAGGGTCCCCAAAAGATTTCGGAAAAAAATTGATCGGAAGCTCTATCACCAAAATATTCATGGGCTAACACACGAAAAATTAGAAAGATTTCATAATTTCTATTTAATGCATCATAAATGTCTAAAAACATCGTGAAAATTTATGAGGCTTCACCTGCTACTCCCCCGTGTGCATCGGAGGGTCCCCTAAAGATTTCAAAAAAAAATTGAGTAGAAACCATATCACTAAAATATTCATGGGCTAATACACACGAAAAATGAGAAAAATTGAGTAATTCTATTAAATGCCTCGAAAATGACCAAAAACGCCGTAAAAATTCTCGAATCTTCACTTGCTGCACCCCCGAGTAATTACGAAGGGTCCTCAATATGTTTCGAAATAATTGATCAGAAGACATATCACCAAAATATTGATTGGGTTAACACATACGAAAAATGAAAAAAATCGCCAAATTCCTATTAAATGCCTCGTAAATGCATAAAAACAACGTGAAAATTCCCTAGAGTTCACCTGCTGCCCCCTCGGTTACTAACAGAGGGTCCACAAAAAGTTCGGAAAAAAAATTGATCGGAAGCCATATCATTAAAATATTAATGGCTAACACACATGAAAAAAATGAGAACAAACGCCTAATTTTTATTCAAAACCATGTAAATGCTTAAAATTTTCGTGAAAATTTCTGAGGCTCCACCGGGTACTTACGGAGGGTCCCCAAAAAGTTTCGAAAAACAATTGATCGAAAGCCATATCATTAAAATATTAATGGTCTAACACACATGAAAAATGAGAAAATCACATAATTCCTATTAAATGCCTCGTAAATGCCCAAAAATGCCGTGAAAATTACCGAGTCTTCACGTGCTACTCCCCCAGGTAATTACGGAGGGACCCCAAAAGATTTCGGAAAACAATTAACAGGAAGCCATATCACCAAAACATTTAATAGGCTAACACACACGAAAAATAAGAAAAATCACATAATTCATATTAAATTCCTCGTAAATGCCCAAAAACGTCGTGAAAATTCCGAGACTTCACCAGCTTCTCTCCCAGGTACTTACGGAGGGCCTCTAAAAGGAATCGAGAAATATTGACCGGAATTCATATCACCAAAATATCCATGGGCTAACACACACGAAAAATGAGAAAAATCACTTAATTCCTATTAAATGCATCGTAATGCCCAAAAACGCCGTGAAAATCCCTGAAACTTCACCTGCTTCTCCCCCAGGTACTTACAGAGAGTCCTCAAAAGTTTTAGGAAAAAAATTGACCGGAAGCCATATCAACAAAATATTAATGGGCTAACACACATGAAAAATGAGAAAAATCGCCTAATTCATATTAAATGTCTCACAAATGCCCAAAAACGTCGTGAAAATTCTTGAGGCTTCACCTGCTGCTCTCCCGGGTACAAACGGAGGGTCTCCAAATGTTTTGAATTTTTTTTTACCGGAAGCCACAACACAAAAATATTCATGGGCTAACATATACGAAAAATAAGAAAAATCTCCTAATTCCAATTAAACGCCTCGTAAATGCCCAAAAATGCGGTGGAAATTCCCGAGGCTTGACCTGCTACTCCCCCGGGTACTTACGGAGGGCCCCATAAAGGTTTCGGAAAAAAATTGACCAGAAATCATTTCACGAAAATATTCATGGGCTAACACACACGAAAAAAGAAAAAAATCGCTGAATACCTATTAAATATCTCGTAAATGTAAAAAAACACCGTGAAAATTCCCGAGACTTCACCTGCTGCTCCCTCGGGTACTTACGGAGAGTCCCCAAAAGGTTTCTGAAAAATTGACCTAAAGCCATATCACCAAAATTTTCATGGCCTAACACACACGAAATATGAGAAAAGTCACCTAATTTCTTTTAAAAGCCAAAAACGCAGTGAAAATTTAGAGGCTTCACCTGCTGCTCCCCGGGTACTTACGGAGGTTTCCCAAAAGGTTTCGAAAAAAATTGACCGGAAGCTATATCGCAAAAATATTCATGGGCTATCACACATGAAAAACGAGAAAAATCACCTAATCCCTATTAAATGCCTCGTGAATGCCCAAAAATGTCGTGAAAATTCTCGAGGCTTCACCTGCTGCTCCCCGAGTATTTACGGAGGTTCCCCAAAAGGTTTCGGAAAAAATTGATCGGAAGCCATATTACCAAAATATTAATGGGCTAACACACACGAAAAAATGAGCAAAATTTCCTAATTTCTTTTAAATGCCCAAAAACGTCATGAAAATTTTCGAGATTTCACCTGCTGCTCCCCCAGGTGCTTATAGAGGGTCCTATAAAGGTTTCAGAAAAAAATTGACCAGAAGTCATATCACCAAAATATTGATAAGCTAACACACATGAAAAATGAGAAAAATCGCCTAATTCTATAAAATGCCTCGTAAATGCAAAAAATGCCGAGAAAAATTCCTGAGGCTTCACCTGCCGCTCCCCCGGTTAATTACGAAGGGTCCCCAGAAGGTTTCATAAAAAAATTTACCGGAAGACATATCACCAAAATATTATTGGGCTACCACACAAGAAAAATGAGAAAAATCACCGAATTTCTATTAAATGCCCCGTAAATATCCAAAAACGCCGTGATAATTCCCGGGGCTTGGCCTGCTGCTCCCTCTGGTAATAACGGAGTGTCCCTAAAAGGTTTCGAAAAAAAATTGATCGGAGGTTATATCATTAAAACATTCATGGCTAAAACACATGAAAAATGAAAAAAAATCGCCTAATTCCAATTAAAAACCTCGTAAATCACAAAAAACGCCGTGAAAATTTCTGAGGCTTCACCTACTGCTCCCTCGTATAGTTACGGAGGGTCCCTAAAAGGTTTTGGAAAACAATTGATCGGAAGCCATATCATTAAAATATTCATAGGCTAATACACATGAAAAATGAGAAAAATAATCTAATTCCTATTTTATACCTTGTAAATACAAAAAAAATGCCATGAAAATTTTCGTGGCTTCACCTGCTGCTCCCCCGGGTACTTACAGAGGGTCCCAAAAGGTTTCGGAAAAAAATTGAACGGAAGACATATCACCAAAATATTTATTGGCTAACACACACGAAAAATGAAAAAAATCACCTATTTCCTAATAAATGCCTCGTAAATGGCCATAAACGCCATGAAAATTCTCAAGACGTCACCTGCTGCTCTCCCAGGTACTTACGTAGGGCGCCAAAAAGATTTCAGAAAAAATTGACCGGAAGCCATATCACCAAAATATTCATGGGGTAACACACACGAAAAATGAAAAAATCGCCTAATTACAATAAAATGCATCGTAAATACCCAATAATGACGTGAAAATTCCCGAGACTTCACCTGTTTCTCCCTCGGGTACTTACGGAGGGTCCCCAAAAGGTTTCAGAAAAAAATTAACTGGAAGCCATATCACAAAAAAATTCATGGGCTAACACACACGAAAAATGAGAAAATCGCATAATTCCTATTAAATGTCTCGTAAATGCCCAAAAACTTCGTTAAAATTTCCTAGGCTTCACCTGCTTCTACCCCGGGTAATAAATGAGGGTCCCCAAAAGATTTCAAAAATGTTTTTACCGGAAGCCATATCAACAAAATATTCATGGTCTAACACACACGAAAAATGAGAAAAATCGCCTAATTCCTATTAAATGTCTCGTAAATGCCCAAATATGCCATAAAAATTTCCAAGGCTTCATTAGATGTTCCCCCAGGTACTTATAGAGGGTCCATTAAAGGTTACGGAAAAAATTTGACTGGAGCCATATCACAAAAATATTAATGGGCTAAATCACACGAAAAATGAGAAAAATCACCTAATTCCCCTTAAATGTCTCGTAAATGTCAAAAAATGCCGTGAAAATTCCCAAAGCTTCACCTGCTGCTTCCACGGGTATTTACGGAGGGTCTCCAAAAGGTTTCAGAAATGCCATGAAAATTTTCGTGGCTTCACCTGCTGCTCCTCAGGGTACTTACAGAGGGTCCCAAAAGGTTTCGGAAAAAAATTGAACGGAAGTCATATCACCAAAATATTTATTGGCTAACACACATGAAAAATGAGAAAAATCACCTAATTCCTATTAAATGCCTCGTAAATGCCCAATAACGCCGTGAAAATTTCCGAGACTTCACTTGCTGCTTCTCTATGTACTTACGGAGGGTCTCCAACATGTTTCAAAAATTTTTTACTGAAAATTATATCACCAAAAATTCATGGGCTAACATATACGAAATATTAGAAAAATTGCCTAATTCCTATTAAATGCCTCGAAAATGCCTAAAAACACCGTGAAAAATTTTCGAGACTTCACCTGTTGTTCACCCGGGTACTTAACCCAAAAGGTTTAAGAAAAAAATTGAATGGAAGCCATATCACCAAAATATTCATGGATGTTCACACACGAAAGATAAGAAAAATCGTCTAATTCCTAATAAATGCCCGAAAAATACTTGAAAATTCCCGAGGCCTCATCTGCAACTCACCCGGGTACTTATTGAGGGTCTCAAAAAGATTTCGAAAAAAAATTGACCGAAAGCAAAATCACCAAAACATTCACGGGCTAACACACACGAAAAATGAAAAAATCACTTATTTCTTATTAAATGCCTCGTAAATGCCCAAAAACACCGTGAAAATTCTCGAGACTTTATCTGCTGCTCCACCGGGTACTTACGGAGGGTTCCCAAAAGGTTTCAGAAAAAAAATTGATCGGAAGCCATATCACAAAAATATTCAAGGGCTAACACACACGAAAAATGAGAAAAATTGTCAAATTCCTATTAAATGCCTCGTAAATGCCCAAAAGCGCCGTAAAAATTCACGAGACTTCACCTGATGCTCCCTCGGATATTTACGGAGGGTCCCCAAAAGGTTTCAGAAAAATAGACCAGAAGCCATATCACCAAAATATTCATGGGCAAACACACATGAAAAATAAGAAAAATTGCATAATTCCTATTAAATGCATCGTAAATATCCAAAAATGCCGTGAAAATTTTGAAGGAATTACCTGGTACTCCCCCGGGTATTTATTAAGGGTCCGCAAAAGGTTTTGGAAAAAAATTGACCGGAATCAATATCACCAAAATATTCATGGCTAACACACACAAAAAATAAGAAAAATCGCCTAATTGCTATTAAATGTCTCGTAAATACCCTAAAACGCAGTAAAAATTCCTGAGACTTAACCTGCTTCTCCCCCGGCTAATTACGGAGGGTCTCCAAAATGTTTCAAAAAATCATACCGGAACCCATATCATAAGTATTTTCATGGGCTAACACACGAAAAATGAGAAAAATCGCCTAATTCCTATTGAATGTCTCGTAAATGCCCAATAACGCCGTGAAAATTTCCGAGACCTCACCTGCTGCTTAACTAGGTACTTACGGAGGGTCTCCAATATGTTTCGGAAAAAAAAAATTGACTGGAAATCATATCACCAAAATATATATGGGCTAACACACACAAAAAATTTAAAAAAACGCCTAATTCTTATTAAATGCCTAAAAACACCGTGAAAATTCTCGAGCCTTCAACTGCAATTCCCCCGGCTACTAAAGGAAGGATACCAAAAGGTTTCAGAAAAAAATTGAATGGAAGCTATATCACCAAAATACTCATGAATTAACACACACGAAAAATGAGAAAAATCGTCTAATTTCTAATAAATGCTTGTAAATGCCCAAAAACACCGTGAAAATTCTCGAGGCCTTATATGCTGCTCCCTCGGGTACTTACAGAGGGTCCCCAAAAGGTTTCGGAAAAAAATTGACCAGAAGCAACATCACCAAAACATTCATGGGCTAACTCACACGAAAAATGAGAAAATCGTCTATTTCTTATTAAATTCCTCGTAAATGCCCAAAAACACCGTGAAAATTCCTGAGGATTTATCTGCTTCTCCCCCGGGTACTTACGGAGGGTTCCCAAAAAATTTCAAAAAAAGAAATTGACCGGAAGCCATATCACAAAAATATTCATGGGCTAACACACACGAAAAATGAGAAATTCGCCTAATTCCTATTAAATGCCTAGTAAATGCCCAAAAACGCCATAAAAATTCACGAGGCTTCACCTGCTGTTCCCCCGGGTTCTTACGGAAGGTCCCCAAAAGATTTCGGAAAAACATTGATCGAAAGCCATATCACCAAAATATTCATGGCCGTTACACACGAAAAATGAGAAAATTGTGTAATTCCTATTAAATGTCTCGTAAATGCACAAAAATACCATGAGAATTTCGGAGGCCTCACCTGCTGCTTATTTGGGTTCTTACAGAGGGTCCTCAAAAGGTCTCGAAAAAAAATTGACCGGAAGCCATATCACAAAAATATTCATCGGCTAACACACATGAAAAATGAGAAAAATCGCCTAATTCCTATTAAATGTCTCGTAAATGCAAAAAAGTCCTTGAAAATTATCGAGGCTTTACCTGCTGTTTCCTGGGGTACTTATGGATGGTCGACAAAAGGTTTCAGAAAAATTGACCAGAAGTCATATCACAAAAATATTCATGAGTTAACAGACACGAAAAATGAGAAAAATCGCCTAATTCCTATTAAATGCCTCGAAAATGACAAAAAATGCCGTGAAAATTCTTGACACTTCACCTGCTGCTCCCCCGGATACTAACGGAGGGTTCCCAAAGGGTTTTGGAAAAAAATTAATCGAAAGTCATACCACCAAAATATTCATGGGCTTACGCACACGAAAAATGAGAAAAATCGCCTAAATCCTATTAAATGTCTCCTAAACACGCAAAAACGCTGTGAAAATTCCAGAGGCTTCACCTGCTGCTCCCCCGGATACTTATGGAGGGTCATCAAAAGGTTTCAGAATAAAATTTAATGGAAGCATATCATCAAATCATTCATGGGCTAACACACACGAAAAATGAGAAAAATCGCCTAATTCCTATGAAATGCCTCGTAAATGCCTAAAAACACCGTGAAAATTCCAGAGGCTTCACCTGCTGTTCCCCCAAGTACTTACGGAGGGTCTCCAAAAGAATTCGGAAAAAAATTTACCGTAAGCATATCACCAAAATATTAATGGGCTAACAACACACACAAAAAATGAGAAAAATCGCCTAATTCCTATTAAATGCCTCGTAAATGCCCAAAAATGATATGAAAATTTTTGATACTTCACCTGCTGCTCCTCTGGGTATTTACGGAGGGTCTCCAAAAGTTTCGGAAAAAAATTGATCGAAAGCTATATCACCAATATATATTCACGCGCTAACACAAAGGAAAAACTAGAAAAATCGCCTAATTTCCATTAAATAACTCGTAAATGCCAAAAAGTGCTGTAAAAATTCCCGATGCTTCACATGTTGCTCCCCGGGTACTTGCGGAGAGTCCCCAAAAGATTTCGGAAAAAATGACTGGAAACAATATCACCAAAATATTCATGGGCTAAGACACACGAAAAATGAGAAAATCGCCTAATTCCTATTAAATGTCTCGTAAATACCCAAAAATACAGTGAAAATTCTCGAGACTTCACCTGCTTCTCCCCGGTTACTTAAGGAGAGTCTCCAAAAGGTTCCGGAAAAAAATTGACCGGAAGCCATATCACCAAAATATATTCATGGGCTAACATACACGAAAAATGAGAAAAATCGCTTAATTCCTATTTAATACTTTGTAAATGCCCAAAAACGCCGTGAAAATTTTCGAGACTTCACTTGCTGCTCCCCTGAGTACTTGCAGAGAGTCCCCAAAAGGTTTGAAATAAAAATGACCGGAAGCCATATCACAAAAATATTTATGGCTAACAAACACGAAAAATCGCCTTACTCCTATTAAATGCCTCGTAAATGTCCAAAAATGTCGTGAAAATTCCCTAGGCTTCACCTACTACTCCCCCGGGTACTTACAGAGGGTCACCAAAAGGTTTCGCAAAAAAATTGACCGAAAGCCATATTACCAAAATATTCATGGGCTAACACACGAAAAATGAGAAAAAATTGCCTAATTCCTACTAAATGGCTTGTAAATGCCCAAAACCGTTGTGAAAATTCTCGTGACTTCACATGCTGCTCCCCTAGGTACTTACGGAGGGTCCCCAAAAGGTTTCAGAAAAAAATTAACCTTAAGACATATCACCAAAATATTCATAGGCTAACACACACGAAAATTGCGAAAAATCACCTTATTCCTATTAAATGCCTCGTAAATGCCCAGAAACACCGTGAAAATTTCTGAAACTTCACCTGCTGTTCCACCGGGTACTTACGGACCCCAAAAGGTTTTTGATAAAAATTGACCGGAGGCCATATCACCAAAATATTAATAGGTTAACACACACGAAAAATGAGAAAATCCCCTAATTCAAATTAAATGCCTCGAAAATGCCCAAAAACGTTGTGAAAATTCCCATGACTTCACCTGCTGCTCCGCCGGGTATTTAAGGAGGGTCCCCAAAAAGGTTTCAAAAAAAATTGACCGAAAACCATATCACAAAAATATTCATGGGCTAACAAACACGAAAAATGAGAAAACATCGCCTAATTTCTATTAAATGCATCGTAAATGCCCAGAAACGCCATGAAAATTTCTGAGACTTCACCCACTGCTCCCCCGAGTACTTAAGAAGGGTCCCCAAAAGATTTTGGTAAAAAATTGACAGGAAGCCGTATCACCAAAATATTCATGGGCTAACACGCACGAAAAATGAGAAAAATCGTCTAATTCCTATTAAATGCCCAAAAATGCCGTGAAAATTCTCGAGGCTTCTTCAGCTGCTCCCCTGGGTACTTATGAAGGTCCACCAAAAGGTTTCGGAAAAAAATTAACTAAAAGCCATATAACAAAAATATTCATGGGCTAACACACACGAAAAATGAGAAAAATCGCCTAATTCCTATTAAATGACTCGTAAATGCCAAAAAACGCCGTGAAATTTCCCGAGTCTTCACCTGCTGCTTCCCCAGGTACTTACGGAGGGTCCCCAATAGGTTTCAGAAAAAAAATGACCGGAAGCCATATTACCAAAATATTCATGGGATAACACACACGAAATATGAGAAAAATCACCTAATTACTATTAAATGCCTCGTAAATGCCCAAAAATATCGTGAAAATTCACTAGGCTTCACCTACTGCTCCCTCGGGTACTTACGGAGGGTCCCCAAAAGGTTTCGGAAAAATAATTAATTGAAAGTTATATCACCAAAATATTAATGGGCTAACACCCACAGAAAATGAGAAAAGAATCGCCTAATTCCTATTAAATGCCTCGTAAATGCCCAAAAACATTGTGAAAATTCTATAGGCTTCACCTGCTGCTCCCCCGGGCTTACAAATGGTCCCCAAAAGGTTTCAGAAAAAATTGACCCGTAGCCGTATCACCAAAATATTAATGGGCTAACACACACGAAAAATGAGAAAAATCGCCTAATTCCTGTTAAATGCCTCGTAAATGGACAAAAATGCCGTGAAATTTCTAAGCCTTCACCTGCTGCTCCTCGGGTACTAACGAGGGTCCCCAAAAGGTTTCGGAAAAAAATTGACCGGAAGCCATATCACCAGAATATTCATGGGCTAACACATGAAAAATGATAAAAATTACCTAATTCCTATTAAATGCATCGTAAATGCCCAAAAATGTCGTGAAAATTCCCAAGGATTCACCTGCTTCTCCCAAGAGTACTTAAGGAGGGTCCCCAAATGGTTTTAAAAAAAATTGACCGAAAGCCATATCACAGAAATATGCATGGGCTAACACACGAAAAATGAGAAAAATTGCCTAAATTCCTATAGAATGTCACGTAAATGTGCAAAAATGCTTTGAAAATTCCCCAGACTTCACCTGCTGCTCCCCCGGGTACTAACGGAGGGTCCCCAAGAGATTTCGGAAAAAAATTGACAGGAAGCCATATCATCAAAATATTCATGGCTAACACACACGAAAAATGAGGAAAATCGTCTAATTCCTATTAAATGCCTCATAAATGCCTAAAAACACCGTGAAAATTTCCGAGGCTTCACCTGCCTCTCCCCCAACGGAGTGTCACCGAAAGGTTTCAGAAAAAAATTGACTGCAAGTCATATCACCAATATATTCATGGGCTAACACACACGAAAAATGAGAAAAATCGCCTAATTCCTATTAAATGCCTCGTAGATGCCCAAAAATGGCGTGAAACTTTTCGAGGCATCACATGATGCTCCCCCTGCGTACTTAAGGAGGGTCCCCAAGAGGTTTTGGGGAAAAATTGATCGGAAGCCATATCACAAAAATATTCATGGTCTAACACACACCAAAAATGAGAAAAATTACCTAATTTCTATTAAATGCCTCGTAAATGCCCAAAAATGCCGTGAAAATTCCCGATGCTTTATGTGCTTCTCCCCCGGGTACTTATAGAGGGTCCCCAAAAGGTTTCGGAAAAAAGTTGACCGTAAGCCATATAACCAAAATATTCATGGCTAACACACACGAAAAATGATAAAAATCGCCTAAGTCCTATTAAATGTCTCGTAAATACCCAAAAACGCCGTGAAAATTCCTGGTGCTTCACCTGCTGCTCCCCCGGGTACTTACGTAAGGTCTCCAAAAGGCTTCGAAAAAAAATTGAACGGAAGCCATATCACCAAAATATTAATGGCCTAACACACATGAAAAATAAGAAAAATCACCTAATTCCTATTAAATGCCCAAAAACGCCATGAAAATTTCTGAGGCTTCACCTGTTGCTCCTGCGGGTACTTACGGAGGGTCTCTAAAAGGTTTCAGAAAAAAATTGACCGGAAGCCATATCACCAAAATATTCATGGGCTAACTTACACGAAAAATGAGAAAAATCGTCTAATTCCTATTCAATGCCTCGTAAATGTCCAAAAATGACGTAAAAATTCCCGAGGCTTCACCTGCTGCTCCCCCGGGTACTTACAGATAGTCCCCAAAAGGTTTCAGAATTTTTTTGAGCAGAAGCCATATAACCAAAATATTCATGGGCTAATACACACAAAAATGAGAAAAATCACCTAATTCCTATTAAATGCCTCGTAGATACCCAAAAATGCCGTGAAAATTCCCGAGACTTCACCTATTGTTCCCCTGGGTACTTACGGAGGGTCTCTAAAAGGTTAAAAAAAAATTGACCGGAAGCCATATCAACAAAACATTCATGCTCTAACACACACGAAAAATGAGAAAAATTGTCTAATTCCTATTAAATGCCTCATAAATACCCAAAAACGCCGTGAAAATTTCCGAGGCTTCACCTGCTACTCCTCAGGGTACTTACGGATGGTCCCCAAAAGGTTTCGGAAAAAAATTAACCGGAAGCCATATCACCAAAATATTCATTGGCTAACACATACGAAAAATGAGAAAAATCACCTAATTCCTATTAAATGTTTCATAAATGCCTAGAAATGCTGTGAAAATTTCTGAGGCTTCATCTGCTGCTCCCCCGGGTACTTACGGAGGGTCCCCAAAAGGTTTCGGAAAAAAATTGACCGGAAGCCATATCACCAAAATATTCATGGGCTAACACACACGAAAAATGAGAAAAATCGCATAATTTCTATTAAATGCCTCGTAAATGCCCAAAAACGCCGTGAAAATTCCCGAGACTTCACTTGCTGCTGCTCCGGGTACTTACGGAGGGTCCCCAAAAGGTTTCGGAAAAAAATTGATCGGAAGCCATATCACCAAAATATTCATGGGCTAACACACACGAAAAATGAGAAAAATCTTCTAATTCCTATTAAATGCCTCGTAAATGCCCAAAAACGCCGTGAAAATTCATGAGGCTTCACCTGCTACTCCCCCGGGTACTTACGGAAGGTCCCCAAAAGGTTTCTGAAAAAATTGACTGGAAGCCATATCAACAAAATATTCATGGGCTAACACATACGAAAAATGAGAAAAATCGCCTAATTCCTATTAAATGCCTCGTAAATACCCAAAAACGCCATGAAAAATCACGATGCTTCACCTTCTTCTCCCCCGGGTACTTACGGAGGGTCCCAAAAAGGTTTCGGAAAAAATTGACCGGAAGCCATATCACCAATATATTCATGGGCCAACACACATGAAAAATGAGAAAAATCGCCTAATTCCTATTAAATGCCTCGTAAATACCCAAAAATGCCGTGAAAATTTCTGAGGCTTCTCTTGTTGCTCCCCCGGGTAGTTACAGAGGGTCCCCAAAAGGTTTTGGCAAAAAATTGACCGGAAGCCATATCACCAAAATACGAAAAATGAGAAAAATCGCCTAATTCCTATTAAATTTCCAAAAACGCCGTGAAATTACACACCATAAGTTGGGCTCGCCTGTAACCCCTTATGGGCTCGCCTGTAACCCTAATAGGGTGTTCCTCTCCTAGTTTAGTGTCACCCGAATCAGAACCAGAAGCAGAGCCGGAACTAGACCCCGACTCCGAGTCAGAGCCCGGCTCGGACTGGGCCGCAGGCTGGAGGCTAGGGGCAGCTCTATGTGGAGTGTCGTCCCCACCACTACTCGAACTCTGCACTTCCTCTTCAGATTGGGAAGTGGCATTGGCATCACCAGAGGTCGATCCCTCCGGTGCTGGAACTGTAGCCATCTGTCTGGCTTGTTGACGAGTCGTCCGGGGTGACTTGGGAGAGCTATCCCCCACAAGTATTAAGGGTAAAACTAAATGCTTAAAATTAAAGAATTTTGTAAAATAAATATATGTCATTTTTTTAGAACATAATAAAAAAAAGATCTACAAAATGAAACATTAATTTGTCCCATTTTTGGTGATTTTTTAAGATCCATTAATTCATACAAATGGTTACCCTTTAATTAAGGGACTATTTGCTATGAGAAACTCACAAAAGTATAACCAATTCCTTTTATTTATGTCTTCAACATTTTTTTTCATTAATTCCAATTATCTTATCTTCATCAATATATATGTACTTTACTTTTTAAATTGAAATAGTATATACTTGATTTTTGATATATTAATAGATTTTTAGACTTAAAAAAGAAAAAGATGGCACAAATGATAAAACCAGCTGAAAAATTCCCACAACATGATCAAGACATGAAAGATGGCCATGTAAATAAAATACAAGTAAGATTCATTTTAATTTTATATCGATTTACTCAGATCTTACTTATGAAATTACACTGATGAATCTATTGTTGTTGTTCATATTATTGATTTTTTCTTCTTCTACTATTGGCTTTCTAGATTATAGTTAATTCTTAGGAAGATGAAGATCTAGAATTTGAATATTATGAATTTTAAATTTTACAATAGAAAATTCGAATTGCGTTCAAAAGTTAAAATTTATAATATTAGGTGAATTTCTTAATATAAACATATAATAGTATAGTGTCATGATGCTTATGAAAGATTTACGATAGGTTTCAATATTCATCTGAATAACTAAAAGACATATCATTATGTATAATAATTGTATATTACGTAAACTTGATCTGATTTAATATATGCGATTTAGTTTATATTTTTAAAATGGGCTCTTTTATGACTTTAAATTCGTGATTTTCGAATCATCCTGATAATAACTTTTATGGTAAGAAATTTTTACACCTCAATTGTCATCTGTCTTATTTTCAGTATTACAACTTCATATTTTAAGGAAATTTACTTGTACGTATTCTCTGGATGATTTTATAGTGAAATTTTTTCGAATTTATCAAATGCAATTTACCTAATCTTTCTAAAAGAGGTTTTTTGCTATGTCTTTAAATTCGTAATGTTTGAATTACACAACATACGATACAATAACTTTTACTGTTACGCCAAAGCTATACTAATTATTATTATATGATAGGATGGTCAGATAAATCATGATCAACTATGTGATTACCTGCATGACCAGCAACTGCAGCCCCAAGATGGAGCACAACTTGAAGGCAAAATTGTTGCACTTTCCTTGTCACCAAGACATGCCAAAAACCATGCCATGCACAAGTGATATATATCATTTTGTTATAAATAAAACGCGTTGATTTCTCATATGGTTACTGAAATAATATTATTATCTCAAAAAGTTATAACTTTTTCCTAGATTTTAATTTTTTTGAACAAAAAAATGACTTTTTGAGATATATAATAACTATCAATTGATTAGTAACCATCTGAGAAAATCAAGCTCGACATAAAATAGTGAAAGTTTAAAAAGGTGAAAATATTAATTTTCACCATAGAGTTAATTAGTTATCTTGTTTGAATCAAAATATATTAGGGTAATTAGTGTGCTTACTGCAATGGCGTACACAAAATTTCGCTGAGCAGTATCGATCTATTGTCACAAGTTGTATGTGACTTTAAGGTATATGGTGACTTTATCTCCTCTTTTTTTTAAAAAAAATATATATATAGTTAATGTTCTTTTCAAGTTGTGTTGAAATACTGTGTGTATTCATATTAATTTTCTTAAGAAATTATTTGCATGCATATATATATAAGGAAATTTTTTACGATGCGATATTTATATGTCGATGGCACTCTTAATGAAAAGTATCTTCGTTATTGAATGACTTGATTAATTTAAATTTGATGTCGTGTAAGGTTTATCAAAAATAGAATAAGTACGTCCTACAAGAGTTTTTCTATTCTCAATATTTAAACTCGAAATCACTAACTAAAAGTGGAAGGGTCCTTTCTATTTCATCACAAATTCATGATCATGTGAAAGACTACTTATGTAATTATTTAGTATGCTCCACAAATTTTTCAGCTCTCTTTATTTTTATATTTTAAGCATTTAATATTCGAAATTCATTGTCTCGATTTATTTTAAATGTCATGTTCTGAATAGATTCACTAAGCGCAAGGACAGAGCTAAAGGTTCAACTGAATCTTCTATGTTGGAGAATTGCCCTTTATATAAAAAAGGTTAAAAATATATTTTTATGTACAAATAGTAGATATATCTCCTTAGCTTTTTCGTACATTTATCTTTTGAATTTCTTTAGTGAAAGTTTTGACTCCGTCGATAAAATGCACTCGATTTGATCACCTCCAATTCCAACGTTAAGAAAAAGATAGAAAAGAAATAAACAATAAGGGGTAGCTGGAATTGGCAATTGGTAGTATAAAAATGTGACAATAACTTAACATATATAATTCACTACCTTTAACCAAACATGATGTTATTTGATACCGAGTTTAAAAAAGAAAAATTTGAATATATATCATAATTAAAATATTTGTATGATTATAAAAAATTTTAAAAAAATATACTTCTACCAAAGAAGTAGGTACACTATAAATTAAGTGGATGGAGAAACATTAATTTGGGCAAATACTTGTATTATACGAACAAATTCTCAATTGGTTGTAGCAAACAGATATTTTTCTACCTTGGTGTGACAATTAATATTACTTTAGTTTTATATAGCAATTCTTCTTGGAAATGATGAACTTATTTTTTATTTTTAAACAATATTATCTCACGTGTACACATTGGATAACTATTCCTTTGAGGAGTAAAATGCAATACTCCCACGAATAGTGTAAACATGTTTGTAAAGTTAAAAAAAAAAAAGTTTCTAAGGGGTAAATATGTAAAACTATCCTTGTCATTTACGATTTTTTTAGAGACCTGTAAAAAGGAAAATAAATAACTAATATGGAACATAAAGAGTACATCTAATAACAATCGAGTGAATTGTTGAGTGGCTATTGATACACAAGAATATGTAAAAAAAAATTGCAGTTATAAAACTAGCAAACTATCAACTATGATATCATTGTTGTCCAACACATAGGATTTTCCAATGCCATTGCACCACCTATAGGCGTGGGCGGAGCCAGGTTATCGTAAGGGAATCATTCCGCGTATATATATGGTCAAGAATCTCTGATCTGAGGCCAAAAATATATTTTCTTATCATTAATTGCCTCATATTTATTATTTATATTTGTCCTTTTTGAGCATGAATTTTATGGATTGTGCTAAATAGTGTATTTTATTTGTAGGATTAAATTGGTACAAAGTTGAAGAAATTTGGAGCTAAAATGAATTAATTATGAAAGATTGAAGAAAGAAAATCAAGCAGGCAGCTTAATGGATTAAATTGAATATTATATTAATATTTATATATATGGAAAGTTTGAGGCGGCACAGTTTCACGTAGGAATCCAATTCCGTTTTGGTTTTGGGTTCCTAATTTATTTTGGACTCAGTTATTTTATTCAGGGTTTTCTACATCTATAAATAGTCCATAGAAATAATTATTGGAGATACGGGGGAAAGGAGAGACTTTTTGAGGAAGAGATTGTGGAAGGAAAAATTGTCAATACTTTTAGGGTTCTTTTCTTCTTCTTTTTCTTAGGTATTAGTAGCTAAAGACCCTTGTTCTGGGGCTGCAGCCATGGGTAATTGTTGAACATCGATTGTTTTGAATTAATGTTGGTTATCGTTTAAATTACTTTTGTATTCTTGTTTTAGTATTTCATGCTTGATCACCATAGAAATAAATCTATTGTCTATTCTTGGACTCGAGAGATAAAGAGGTAGATAGACCAAAGAATGCAAAGAGCTTGTTCTAACTTTGTTTAGATTCGTGTTTAAGAGTGACGCCCGGACGAACACCTCGCTTGGTTACGAAACATGATGAAATATAAATGCTCGCCAATTAGAACTGCCTATCCCCGCTCAACGATGTAGTTAGACAGCTAGTTGGAGTAGGCAATTAGAGGTCGAGAGATCATTATCATAAAATCAACCTTGTAAATCAGTAATTTGATAACCTTGGTTAATTCATTACATGAGATGCGATACATGAAACCCTATGCATGCTGCAGCCCTGGAATTGTCTCAATCACTGTAAGTTAATCTTAGTATTTAATTCTTGTATTCTTTTATTTCTTTTGACATTCTTAAATAAATAATTAGACTAGTATAATTTAGTAAATAGTTAATTGACAAGTCTCTGTGGGTTCGATATTCAGGTTCTTAAAGAGCCACTTATTACTTCTGCGACCACGTACACTTGCGTGTGCAATTGGAAGCAACAATCTCCTTGGCTTCTTCGTATATTTTCCTTTTTTTATATTTTAGATTTCCTTAGTGAATATCCTGGCTCCGCCACTGAGTCTGCTAGAGGTATAATGTTATCTATTCAAAACAAAAAAAGTAATTCATGAGTTCAAATCTTAAACTTATCTATTTTAGTTGTTAACCATTTCTATGTGCCTTTTGCCATCTCCATGTTATTGCTAAGCTCTCTTCAAGCGTGTATCTCGCGATCCAATTCAATTCGTGCCTGATTTTAGAAGGATCACTGTATACTTCAGCATAATCTCCTGGACGTCGAGTGAGGTATTCAGTCTTTATGTTAACTCCTGTAGCCCTTTTACAAGCTTCGACGAATTGTTTCACTGAACTACCTGTTGTAGTAACAATAAGCATCATACAAATGTCAAGGGATTCCTTTTTTTTAACTCAAGAAACAGAGAAAGCAAACCTCTTCCAGTCCCAACGTTGTAGATACCAACTTTACTAGGTCTTGCATGCTCTAACGCTTTAACATGAGCATCGATTAGGTCAGTCACATCGATGTAGTCTCGTATACATGTTCCATCAGGTGTGTTGTAATCTACTCCTCTTATCTGCAGTTAATTCACCATATAGAAGAAAAGAATCCATTGGTACATATTAAGGACATTATAACAAGTTGGAAAGCTTCAAAGCTATGTTGCTTAGACATTCTGAAAATGTTGTCACACCTGTGTCAGATCCTTAAAAAATGTACTACTACTTTTGAAGGATCCGACATGCACCAGTCAGCATTTTGGTGCATTCCTAAAAGAATTTTACTCATACGTCGTAAGCATTTGACAATGTAATGAATTTTTTGCACTATTAATGTATTTTAATCGCTTGTAGCAGGTAATCTGTCTTATTTTCCAGGTTATTAACCTGTCATTATCTCAGGGGTGACTTGATAGTGAAAAAACTCATAGTAGTACTAATGTATGTTCTTCTAACCTTCAGCCCTGGAATTATTCCCCTGGCTGCATCAAAACAAGCACCAGATATCCGTCCTTCCTCGCATAATTCTGGTCGAGGAGCTTCTCCTAACCTTCCTTCAGGGTTTGATCCAATTACGTTGAAATACCTGAATTATTTGATACGAAAATCATAAGAAGTTGAAAATAAGCGAACTTCTTTTCTAGAATACGACACTCCTGGAAAAGAGTTTAAGCTTTGTGTACTGACAGTATATAGGTTTCTTAAAATGGTCAGACAAAATTAACCTACAATAGTAGGTAACTCTTTATATCAGGTCTTTGAGAAATAGAGTGAGAACCTGTTATCACAAGTAAAATTGCATCGATCGTGTGAAAATTCTATACTGTCAGTATATATAATTTAAATCCCGCAGGCAAAATATAAGAAATCATTGATAGCAGATTAGCAGTATAGCACAAACCTTAACATCACGACAGCAACATCAGAAGTTTTTGAGAAGTCCAGTATGATATCTTCAGCCATTTTCTTTGCTTTTCCGTACGGATTTATTGGTGCCTGATTGATCAAAGTTAAGTCAGTACAATGGAAAAACTAGAATGATCGATTACAATTATAATAACCAAACAATTACTCCACAAGTCCGCACCAGCAAAAGTGTCAAATTGAAAAAAGGAAACTGGTTCCAAGTTAACATCAAAGGAAGTGTTCTTAATAGACACATAAACTACTTTATCGAAAATCAATTTAGCGTAAATTGCTTAATAAGTAACTGGAATGCAGTCACTGACTTGCGGGGTTTCTTCTGTAATAGGCATTTTCTCAGGCTCCCCATACGTAGCACAGGTACTCGAATAGATTAGTGTCTTTACACCATGTGTTGCCATTGCCTTAACTAGTAGCAATGTATTCGATGTGATATTGTGATAATACCTACAAAATACTCGAGAATATTACTATAAAAGAAGATTGGATCTTTCTGAATGTCCGAAACACAAGCTCAGAAACAACAAGTACAAAAGAACACTATTTTCATACAACTGCATTGGAAGATTAGTTCTTGAAATGAAATCTATGTTGCTCGAACTCTCCAAAAATGCTTCTGCACCCGTGTTAGATCCTCAAAAAATGCACCTGTTGACATTTTTGAAGAGTCCGAGCTACATAGAATGAAATCATTATTTTCGGTGCAAGTATAACATGCATCAAACTGAACGATTTTAACAGTCGATATGAGTTAGAGCTTCAGAATTTTGGGGAGCACCTGAGAGGCTCTTGTGTACTTTCACCAACATATGCAACAGCTGCAAAATGCATCACAGCATCGAATGCATTTCGTTTAAATATCTTGTTAACCTGAGTTACCGGTTAAGGATGAAAATATCAACCTGTAATCAGACCAGGGGCGGAGCTACAATATCAGGAAATCCATTAAATATGCATAAATATTTAATTGCGAACCAGTAACTCAATCGAGCTATGGTTTCGTTGATAGGTTCAGAGCCCATAAACTTCAAATACTGACTCTGCCTCCGAATTAGACTACTAAAAGAGGTGATGTGAAGTGATCAAGATAAAAGTGGAAAGAATAAAAGAACACGTTATGGATACAGCGACTGCATCTCCTAAATCTGCATAAATAAACTGAAGTCGTCCTGGCTCGGGAAACAATTCTTGAAGAACTTTTACAGCGCCCATATTTCCACGCGAAAGGTTATCCTGTTCAAAAGAATCCCGGGATTATGCACAAGTTCAAAACTTGATCTGTGAAGGGGACGCTGAAATGATTAAGTAACTTACCACTATAGTTACACGGTATGAATCCTTTAGGAGTCGAACGGTAGCATGAGAACCTATGAAGCCAGCTCCTCCAGTAACTAAGACATGAGTTACACACCAGGTTCACGTTGAGCAAGCTGAAAATTTTAAATGAAAAATGACTATTAGATTCATCGTTGTCAAAACGGAAAAAAATAAAATCTAAAGGTAAGACATATGCATAAGAAAAAATTGTATGTTTGAACTAGCCCTGCTTCAGCAAAATATAGTTTTGATATCACTAAGTAAATAAAAGTTCGTTAACTTTCTTTCTAGCAACTTAAGCTCTTTTTTTTTTGAGAAAGTAGCAACTTAAGCTTTTAAATGAGATGGTCACACATTTAAGCGAGATTTAAACTGTTGTGGACCATAGATCACTTGAAATTCACGGTTGAAGAAGTAAATGAGAATGCAATGCATAAGATGAAAAATTCGAGTAGAATTTAACCTTCATGAAACTACTAAAACCAGGTGATGTTCTGAATATAAGAAAACAAATTGCAGTAATGCCAGCAACCAAGAGTAGTTTTCTAGTAATGTTGTTCCTTTTCTTGGACACCACCAATAAATCCATGCCTGAGAAAAGAAACGCATAAGCGCCTTTAGCATTCCTCGAGTATTTTTTCACTTCAAACTTTATGATTTTTAGCTGAGAAATTGGAGTGATTCAGGTTATATCCATTTGAATCATGCTATAAATGATATTTCTTCCACATTACACTAATACTATTTATGAAACTAGTGGTTTATAACCCAAAAGGCTCACAAGATTGACTCTAAATAAACCAAAAAAAAGATAAAAGGAGAGAACTCACTTACCTTTTTAACTAGAAAAAAAATTCTATTACTCAAAGCAATTGCTTTCCTATTGCAACTTCCATACACATGCTAAAATAATACTTGCAAAGCTTCTCTCACCTACACCAAGAGAAACAAGGTAAATGTTTATTCGAACTCGGTATTTATATCAAACTAAGTAACTTAACCTTAGCGGTCAAAAATGAAAGCAAGAATATACATCAACACCTAACAATGGTTAAAAAAATAAATGTACGTGTGTCAAACACTTATCTTTCATTTATTGATATGGTGTAAACATCGAGTATGAGTAAGTTTTATGTAGTACTACCTTCATCCTATTTTACACGATACACGTTGATTGGGCACACATTTTAAGAAAGAAAGAAAAAAGAACCCTTGAAACTTGTGATCTAACACAAACTAGAGATACTTGTAGGGGTATTGTAAAATGAGAAATTTAAAGCTAAATTATTCTAAATATTGAATATATCATTTTTTTAGAACAGACGAATAAAAAGGAAAATACATCACATGAATTGGAACATAATTATATTAGTAAATAGTGAATGCTAAAATTATTTTTGTTATATAGTCATTCTCATGCACTTAGTTATAATTTTCTTGAATTTTCTACTATCTCCATGCAACTTTTACCATATTTGATCCAATTATATTAATTTGTAGAATATTTAAAAATTAAGAGATACATGAGGCTTATGCCAGCGTCTCGAGGCTTACGTCTTTCCCCATGACATATAAAAACACTTCGCCTTGCGCATGCGCCTTTTAAAACACCTAGTATAGCAAATCAAATCATTTATAAGCTGCTTGAACATCACAAAAAATCATATGAAACTAAAACATTAATGTACAAAATCAACAAAAACAAGAAAATATAAATGAAAGAAGGCTAAATGATCTAATAAACTTAAAGAGAGAACAAAGAACCTTATTTACCAGAAAGAAATGATAAACAAGAGAAGTGATTCAACAAATTTTATAAATTTAAATTAAAGAAAGCAAGAAAAAAAAAGAGGAAGAGGAGTAAAAAGAAGTTAAATAAGAGAATAAATGGTGCAAAAATAGATCTAAAGCCTCAAAATAAGGGAATATTAATTATTTTACAACTTTGAATTGTCATAATGAAGACCTGGTCTTCTGGGAATTAAAGTGTTTTATGACTATTATCTTTATTACAAACAACATAAAAATGGGGCAGGTACAATTAACTCTTTTTAAAAAAAAGTTAAAATGGTGAAAATCATGTAAGAGTTAATTTATTTTGGCCTGTCACGAATGATTATAAGGAGGATCATTTCAATTTAAACAACGATATGATTGTTATTATGTTGATACTCACATATTATGGCGAAGTCACACATCAATATTAAGGAGGTTTGCGCCATAATGAAATGGATGTACACGCTTCATCAACCAATTGGTGATCCACATGACATTGACCTCGCCCCCCTCGAGGTCCTCTACTACGTACCTCATCCCTAGGTACAACTTGCCTTTGACGACGTCGAACAGGCACATTAGGTGGTTCCTCGTATTCAGATGGTGGTGTATAATCTGGAGCAAAGCTCAACCGCGTCCCCAAGGAGGCAGCAGTCATAGACTCCACTGAAATGCGGCTGAACTTCTCTGCCAAAACCTTCTCCGCTTCAGACGCGGTAGGATCATTCCCAACATTGAGAGCCAACTTATACGAATTTTGATGTCCTCGAGCCTAAAACAAATTGAAAGATCATGCGTGTTCGTGGTCAATGGTCTAAGATACGTATAAAATATCAAACAAGTACAATGATGTACGATACGTACCAATGCCTCATGTCTGCCTGCCATGTGTTGATATCCCCTATCCACATCATGAGTTGGATTTCCTATAAAAATCCGCGAGTGACGTTGATACCAATCAAAGTACTCTAATCGTGGCCTCGAAGCTTCAATCAATAGCTCAGCGCGAATTATGTTATCTCGACGATGTGCCCAAAAAGCAGCCATAAACTCAAAATAATGTATGTCTTGTTGTGTTACCCTAAATCGCTTGTCGCGCTTGAAATGAAGGTGGTCAAATGTAGTGCATGGTCCAGGAATATGTTGCTCCCTACCAAACTGTCTTAGAACGCGGTCTACCATGTGCCACTCACGATAGATCCCACAAATTAAGGGTGTTTGTGCCATCCAAACATCTCGGCCACGCCGACACCACTCAGGGAGCCCATTAATGATCGTCTCTGAATAAGGCTCCCAAACAAACTATAGCAGAAAAACATAAACATTCAATAAATTAAACAAATTCTACAATTCTATTCGAAGAAATACTCAATCGAAAATCAAAAGCAAACAATAAATTACCTGGCCATCATTTAGGTTGTCCAATACATCCCTGCAAATGGCAAGCACACATCGAACCTCATTTTGGCGAACTCTACAACGAGTCCACTTTC